>SJXQ01010674.1:603180-754350 GCA_006408695.1 Aepyceros melampus
CCCCAGAGCTCAATGCATCTCGAAAGAAAATTTGTGTAATGTCATTTCAGGCTGTCCCTAATCCAGAATTATTGGGAGGGGGGCTGGGACCTGGGAATTGCCTCTGACACTTGACAAATACATGGCTTTGTGTAAATGGACAGGCTCCTGAAATAACTGCCTTTGGATGTCACATGAAGAGAAATTAATTCTTTATTAACTTCCGCAATGATAATCTAATAAACCCATCGGGCCTCCGGGCCCCAGCATTTAAAGAGCCTGGTGGTTTGGATGCAAATATCTCCCGACCCCATTTTGTCGGGAATGTTGCTGGTGGAGAGAAGAAATAATCAGCTCTAGAGGTCAGGTGTCAGCTCAGGGTCAAAACGGGGGACTTTCACGGCTCCACATGGACCTGAGACTCAGGAGACCCAGCCTTCCCTGTGACAACCAGCTGCACTGGATTTTCCAGGATGGATCTACATGTCAGCTGTTCTGTCCCTTTGTCCCCAAAAGAGTATTTGTTCTGCTCAGATGACTGTCTCCGGTTTGGGCTTCGCTTATGAAGTCACTGTAGCCCTGACCCACAGGTTCCAAAGGACCATTCATTCATTCTTCCCTTCAACTCCTAGGTGCCTGCCATGTGCCAGACATGGAAATACAAGACGTCTATCCTTGGGGCTTACTTGCTAGTGAGGAGGTAAGCAGTACAGTTGGCTGTAATTGTTAAATTGGAGGAAATGCTGAGGACCAGGTACATCTGAGAAAGAGGATAAATCTTGATTCTTCTCGGAGCTGAGCTCAGATCCCAGTCACCCTGTGGGTCCCCAGAGTGACCAGCGCATAATCCAGCTGAGGGACCCTCAGGCCCTTCAGGCCATGCCTCTCTGGTGAGGTCCGGACTCCACACTCCAGCCACGAGCATGAACAGAAACAGTGTCTGAAGGTCCACCCGGCAGGCAGGAAGAACAGGAAAAAGAAGCGGAGGAAGGGACGTCATCATTGCCTCCCAGAGCTGAGTGAGGGCACACTGGGCCTCCCAGAGAGGGAACCAGAAACCTTCAGAATGCCAGGCACAGATCTCTCAACCTGGCCTTGTGTTTCACAGATTCCCTGCTTGAATACCTCCCACAATGGGGCACTCACTACCACTCAGGGGCCAGGAAACTGCTGACTGCACAAATTCTTGAACAGACAAACGTGTGTGTGTGCGAATGAAATTTTGCTGTTGTTGTGGGTGGTGGTAGTGTTCAGTCACTAAGTCATGTCTGACTCTGCAACCCCATGGACTGTAGCCCGCCAGGTTCCTCTGTCCATGGGATTCTCCAGGCAACAATACTGGAGTGGGTTGTCGTTTCTTTCTCCAGGGGATCTTCCCCACCCAAGGATCAAACCCACATCTTCTGCATTAGCAGGCAAATTCTTTATCATTGAGCCACCAGGGAAGCCCATAAATGAAACTAGAGCATCATAAAAGCATATCGCAAACCAAGGGAAGGATTATGGTACTAGATCAACGGTCTATATATTGTCATGTCTGACTCTGCAACCCCATGGACTGTAGCCCGCCAGGTTCCTCTGTCCATGGGATTCTCCAGGCAATAATACTGGAGTGGGTTGTCGTTTCTTTCTCCAGGGGATCTTCCCCACCCAAGGATCAAACCCACATCTTCTGCATTAGCAGGCAAATTCTTTATCATTGAGCCACCAGGGAAGCCCATAAATGAAACTAGAGCATCATAAAAGCATATCGCAAACCAAGGGAAGGATTATGGTACTAGATCAACGGTCTATATATGAGATCTCAGATGGATTTTAAAACTCAGTAAAAAATCAAATAAGAACACTAGGAGAAAAAAAAGTGTAAGCAAATGGAATCTGGGGGTAGAGAAAGGATTTTCCAAGCTTTAAAACAATTAAAGAATTCACAAAGGAAAAGATAATGAATGTGACTACATAAAAATCTTAAATTTCTCTATGCTATATACTCAAGCTTGATAATCAATACCCCTTTTAAAAGGGGCAAAGGTCAAAAGAGATAATTCACAAAAGAAGAAATACAAACAGCTAATATACATATGGAAAAATGTTCAATCAAGCTCATTATAAAAGAAATGCAAGTTAAAGCAGCCATAAGGTGCCATCTTTCACCTATCAAATCGATTTTTAAAAATTTTAATGATATTCAATGCTGAGAATGGGAAATGTTCTTTCTCACGTCTCTCTTCCCTGGTGGAGGTGTAAGTCATTATGACCCTCCAGGAAATTGGTCTCTATTATGTATCAAGAACCATAAAATTCTTTATAGCAGATTCTTTAAGTAAACAAAGAGCAGAATTTCAGAAGGAGGAAGAGGTGTTGTCGATTCAGAGACATTTACAAGATGCATCAGCCAAATATAAAATGTGGACTTTTGTTTGAATCCTGATTCAAGCAAATTGTGACTGTGAGAGACATTTTTGAGATCACTGGAAAATTTGGACCTTACCAGATATTAGTTGCTACTTAGGAATTTTTGTTCATAATTTTGGGTGTGCGAAAGGCATTCTGGTTATGCTTTAAGAAGTTATTTGACCTATTTGAGAAGTAAAACAACTTTTACAGGGGAAATGATATAACATCTGGGACTTGTTTTAAAATATTCCAACCACAAAAAAAAAAATGGGAAGGGATAGATAAAACAAGATTATCAGAATGCTGGTAATGGTTGAAGCTATACATTCTCTCTTGAGTAATTTGAAATTTTTCCATAATAAAAGGTGGGTTAATATATCACTTGAGCCAATCCTTCTATGCACTTCTATCCTGAGGAAATGACCGAAGATGTGCACAAAGATTTATGAACAGAGATATCAACAAGAAAACTGGTCATGAGAGAAAAAAAATCAGTTATAAGTGAAATAGCCCATAATAAGTTATGATACAGACAACAAACTGAATATTAGGTCACTATGGTAAAAAGATATTTTTAAAAACACATACTGGTCTTTGGAAAATACTCATGTGTTAAGTGAGGGGGTTAAGGAGAAGCAGGATATAAAATTATACATTTACTTAAGTCCCAGTTTTCTTAAAATATGAATATATTTGCACAGGGGGAAAAAGGCCAAAATGTGAATAGTGGTCATCTTTGGGAGGCATAATTACAAATGATTTTTATTTGCTTCTTTAAATGCTTTTGTATGCAGCAAGGTGGAAAAATATGATTATCTTAAGAGATGGTGCCATAATTCCTGTGAGGAAAGAATCTGGCTTTGGAGGAATGCCTTGAAAGCACAAGGTCTAGAGGCTGAAGCTTGGAGGGCCTGACCCAAGGGGGGAACTGAGTCTCAGGGCAGTGGGGTCAAAGATTTAAGAATCAGGGGAGGCCTGGAGACTAGAGATGCACAGTGGGAAAGCACAGAACTTTTAGCAAGTACTTGGCATACCCTCCCTTTATGGAATGAAGGGGTCAGCTCATTTCAACACAAACTCTCAAAGATGATGTCTCTCTCCTGCACCCTAACTGACCTCTCCATACCCTGCATTCTAAGTCCTCCATAATGTACAACCATTGCTTCTATCATCAGAAAAAAAAATTTTCTTTTTCTCTTTTAAGGAAAACAGTCTTCTTTATGCCAAGCTGGAACCTGCCTTTCTGGAGCTTATTGTTACCCACCTGGAACCATCGAAACCAAGTTGGCTCTGTTTGCCACTTGCAACCTGAGGAATGAAGATAGCATTTATCCCTCTGTGGGCTCTATTCCTCCAATCTTGTGTTCCTCGTATGGCTTCGGTTCTGAATCCCCTCCCCATGTCTTGTTTGCTTGGTTTTTATTATTTATTTTTACTTATTTATTTGGCTGCACCGGATCTTAGTTGCCACTTGCAAGGCCTTTTACTTGTGGCATGCAAACTCTTAGTTTGGCATGAGGGATCTAGTTCCCTGACCAGGGATCAAACCCAGGCCCCCTGCCTTGGGAGCATGGAGCCTTAGCCACTAGACCACCAAGGAAGTTCCACCCTTTCAGTTTTCTGATTTTTTTTATACAAAATACTTTCTGTTAAAATACATTGCATGGTTTCTGTCTCCTGATAGGATGTCAACAGGTAGACTTCTGCTAAATCTTATCTTCCCCCACTGTGTAGGTTTTCTAGATACAACTATTACATCTCCTCCTGTTAGATTTGAACACAGCTCCTATCTGCCTAGAGACTGTCAAATCCTGTCTTCCAACCCATTTACTATCTCTCCCAGTTTCATGCCATCTACCAGGGTGATCAACCAATCGAGAACCCTCATTCAAATCACTAATCAAAACACCACTTGGGGGCTTCCCTGGTGGCTCAGTGGTAAAGAAGCCACCTACCATTGTAGGAGACATGGGTTCGACCCCTGGTCTGAGAAGATCCCACATGCTTAGGAGCAGCTAAGCCCGTGGGCCACGACTAGTGAACTTCTGCCCTAGAGCCCGGGAACCGCAACTGCTGAGCCCACATGCTGCAGCTACTGAAGCTGTGCGCCTAGAGCCTGTGCTAGCAACAAGAGAAGCCACCGCGGTGAGAAGCCCAAGCTCGCTGCAACTAAAGAAGAGCCCCCAGCAGCAACAAGAACCCAGCACAGCCACAAAAAAGAAAGCCAGCACCCAGGCCAGAGGCCTCTGCGTAGCAGTGAAACATCTCCCAAGAGACTCCTCAAACCCGAGTACTCACGAATCACTTCGTAGCTGAGACGGGTAGAAAACCATGTTCGAATCATCCTAAAACTGAAATCCAGCCCAAGTGGGGCCTGGCTGGAGTCAGCTGGTCCTACCTGGGCTGCTTCTGGGGAGAATGGGCCTCCGCAGTGAGAACCTGTTGTATCACCTGGAAGGCCACACCCATGATCTGGAACCACTGGGCCTCCTTCCCTTGAAGCACCTTCTCCCCAGTCCCATGTTTATGCTTCTTACTTATTTCACGGCAAAGCAGCAGCACAAATAACAGCAAAGGTTTATTTTGCAAATTGCATGTGAATTATATAATTTTTCCAGGAATGATTTTTACATCTAATTAGCACAAATTGTCTTACCCTCCCTTAAAAAAAAAAACAGTTGCATCTAAAAACAGCTCATGGGTTTTGGTTACCTTAATTAGAAACACTTCTATTAAAATGAAAATAGGCAATCTTGCAAATCAAAGAGACCCCAAGGTCAGGCTTGAGGTCCCTGGCTTCTCTTGAGGGATTCAGGAACACTAGGAAGAGAGATCTCAATGGGAAAAGGTTTCTTATTTGGGAAAGAGAGGTGATCTTACTGCTTGTGTTGGGGATCTGAACCCTAGAAGGAAAATAAACATAAAGAGTAACCAGGCATGTCCCTTATACCGAGACTCATGTATCATCTAGACCTTTCTGCATGGCTGATGCAGTCCACTCCAGAATCTTCTCCAGTGCAGCCATCCTCCAAGCAAGGACTCCAGGACCCAGGTGCCTTTTATGTCCAGGTTCCATCCTCAGAGTCCCTCCTTCAGGCAGCAGACAGGAGAGGGCATGTAGAGAGGGCACACTGCCTCTTAACTACTTGGCCCACAGGTGGTTCCCATCACTTGTCCTTACATCTCATTGGCAAGAACTAGTCAGAACCAAGGGGCGGAGGGCACAGAGTCAGACCTCATTCCCAGAGACCATTGCTAAGTTCTTGACAAGCAGAAGAAATAGATGTCAGTGAGTCCCAGGCATCTCTGCTCCAAAGCTCACCATAAGATGAAGGTCCTACCAGCCCCCTCCCCCAGAGACTGGAGTCTGCTCTCTTTCCCCTCAAACAAGGGCTGAATTCCTGATCCAGACTCAAAAAGAACTCCTCAGGTGGCTGTTTGCCAGGTAAGCATCTCATTTCTATTTTGGGACCGGCTGCCACAGGACTGCATTCACCCATTCACAGAGGTGGGCCAGACCTGCCCCCCCCACCGCCCCAACCCCTGCCTGGCCGCCAGTATCCTTTGGAGGCTTCTGGTGGCCACCCCAGCAGCTCTCCAACCCATCTGTCCTGCCTGCATCCCACTAGTGAGTCCTGGGTTCATAACCTAAGTCTGCCACAAACTGAGTCGCTTAAACAGCAGAACTTCCATGCTTTTAAATTCTGTAATCAAGGTACGGGTCCCTGGTGGATCCATGGTAAAGAATCTGCGTGCCAATTCACAGGTTCAATCCCTGGGTCAGGAATATCCCCTGGGGAAGGAAATGGCAACCCATTCCAATATTCTTGCCTAGGCAATCCCATGGACAGAGGTGCCTGGTGGGCTACAGTCCATGGGGTTGCAAAGAGTCGGACACGACTGAGCAACTAAACAGCAATTAAGGTCCAGGTGGGGCCCGTTCCTTCCAAGGGCTGTGAGGCAGTATCTGTTTGATGCTTCTCCCCTGCATCTGCTGGGCTGCTGACAATCTCTGGTGTTCCTTGACTTGGAGACGCATCACCTCCATCTCTGCCTTCCACTGCACTTGGCCTTCTCACTATTTCTTATCCTCCTTCTGTGTATGTCTGTCTCAGTGTCCAAATTCCCCCTTATAAAAAGGCACCATCATACTGGGTGAAGGTCGACCCCCAATGACTCTTTTTAACTTGATGATCTACAAAGATCCTATTTCCAAGTAGGGTCACATTCCCAGGTCCTGGAAATTAGGACTCCAGCATCTTTTGGGGTGATTACAATCCAACCCTTTAAGGTCCAGGTGGGGCCCGTTCCTTCCAAGGGCTGTGAGGCAGTATCTGTTTGATGCTTCTCCCCTGCATCTGCTGGGCTGCTGACAATCTCTGGTGTTCCTTGACTTGGAGACGCATCACCTCCATCTCTGCCTTCCACTGCACTTGGCCTTCTCACCATTTCTTATCCTCCTTCTGTGTATGTCTGTCTCAGTGTCCAAATTCCCCCTTATAAAAAGGCACCATCATACTGGGTGAAGGTCGACCCCCAATGACTCTTTTTAACTTGATGATCTACAAAGATCCTATTTCCAAGTAGGGTCACATTCCCAGGTCCTGGAAATTAGGACTCCAGCATCTTTTGGGGTGATTACAATCCAACCCATTACAAAGTCTCAGCAGACTTGGAAGTCTTAGCTGAAAAATGCCTGGACAGACCTGGACCATGTCACCCACCTAATATCCAGAGATGGGGAAGAACGGGTCCCCCTGATGGAAATAGGAGTAGCTGTAGGTGACCATCTTAGGAGAAGAGGAATGGAAACAGCCCTGCTCGGAGCCCTGCAACATCAATAGCCTCGTAATGCTTAATAATTATTAATAAGTTATTAATAAAGATGAATCCTGGCCCTAAGAGCTGCAGGGGAGGCTTTCTCCTTGCATAAAGTAAATGAATGAAAGCAACTCAGAGGAAATCCACCTGCTAGCCTGGAGACCGAGTGGCTCCCCATCACCTCCAGGAGCCTGAGACACCCAGGTCTGAATTCCTCTCTGCCACATTCTGGTTGAGACAATTTGGGCAAGTCCATGCCTTCCTCCCCAGATCGAGTGAGAAAAGTGTAAAGACATCTGCAAAGGACCATGCAGAATATGTGCTCAGTGTTGTCCGGTCTGACAGGGTGGGCCGGAGCTTGAGGCCTGAGTCATGGACTCCCCAGGCTTAGCTCAACCTGACCAGCTAACACAGGGAGGGAGAGCCAGAGGGCAGGGCGGCCTAGGAGTTTCCCTCCCCTTAGAGAAGTTGATGACCCAATGGGTGAGCTAACAGAGGTAAGTCATCCCATTTGCCAAGAGCTTCCTAGGTCCCGGGGCCTGTAGGGTATAACTACTAACATCACCTCCACTTTCCAGGGGAGGAAACTGAGGCTCCAAGAAGTTACAATATTTGTCCTACATCACACGGCTGGGGAATGGCAGAGTCTTAGCAGATCACTCAGCCTAGAGGCTAGACAAGACTTCTTTCTGCTGTCTCATGGCTGCCAAGACCTGAGCCAATAAGAGGTAACGGACACAGCACGGCAGAGTGGTTGCAAATACAGAGACGCAGAGAAATAGACAGACACAAAGGCACACACAGAACCCATTTGGGGCACAGGGCCATCACCCCCACTGGGCCCTACTTCACATCTCTCCTGATGCTCCCAGAACCTCCCCCTTTTGAGGTCCTCAGCAAGTTTATATTTGGGAATAATTGTAACGTAATTTGATACATAATTAGAGCAGAATAGAAGACTGCGCTTTTAACTACCCATACATCCCCATCTCATTTAAATAATTCCTAATATATCCAAGCAGGCTGCCTTGTGCGGCACTGAAGTGTATTGAGCTGAGGATAATGAAATAAGGGATGGGCAAGGGAAAATGCTATTTCAGAGTCTGAAGATCACCAATTAATGACATGAAAAACTGAGAGGGACTCCGTTCACTTAATGTCCCCCATGCAAGGCGCAAACGCAAACCGCTCCCAGGCTCCCTGTTCAGCTCCTCCGTGACAATGAAGACAAGCAGAAGGACGAGGATGGAGTAGGGGGAGGGAGAGGGCAGAGGCTGCCCCCAGGGCACTGAGCTGGTGCCAGCGCTGCCTCTGCCCCCACCCACCAACATGGCCATACTGGCACCATTTCCTCCCTCAGTTCTGCCTTCACTCATTCCCTAACACACTTATTGAGCACCTACTGTTTTATCCTAACACAGATCTAGCCAAAAATCACAAGCCTTGCCCTGGGAAAGTAATCCATCCAACGCAACATCCCTCTGCTCAGCCCGGCCCTTGGGACCCCAAAGGATCTGGTCTCCATCTGCCCTTCCATCTCAGGCCACATGCCACTCCCTGGGCTCTACCCTCTCAAGCCATCTTTTAGTTCTTCAAACACTGTGAGCTCTGGGCTTTGGCACAGCCTGTTTCCTCTGCCTGGACCCTGCCCCCATGCCTCACTGGCAGGCTCCACTTACATGTCACCTCCTCCAAGAGGCCTTCCCAGACCACCCCTGTCATTCCCTATCTCAGCCTCCCATTTATCTACTTCATTAATACTAAGCACAATATATAACTTGCTTGATTCATGTCTGTCTTCTGCCAGGGAATATAAGCTCCATGGGGCAGGTACCGTGTCTTATTTTCTCCTGGATACCCCGAGTCCAACACAGAACAAGCCCACGATAGATGCCAGTGAACATGCTTTGCACGTATTGAGTGGATGATGCTATAGGAGAGAAAGAAGAGGGGAGCATCAGTGGCCTTGGGTTCCTGATTGAGGCTTCCCCCTCCAGCTTCCTCCATCAAGTTTCTCTGAATCCCCCATCTCCTGGTCATCAAAGCAGTTTACACTTCTTTCTGGTGGACTTTCTGCCACCCAAGACCTCTGTGTTCCCATCACCCACACTCACGGGTCAGCTCTGGGATGTTAACAATGTGGCTTTTTGACTCTCCAAATGTCATTACCAAACCCAGTGAGGTCCCAGCATCCTGCAGAGATGTGAGGGGTCTGGCCCAGGGCCGGAAGGAACCAAGGGGCCAGGTCTTCCAGCAGGAGCTGGGAGAGGATCACGGGAGACAATAGTCACAGCTTGCAGTGGAAGCCGGAGACAGCTAGGCCTTGGTGGCTGGGCTTTGGGAGAAACTGCTAGAGGTTCCAGGTTCCTGGCTGGGCTGCTCTCTCAGCAGAAGTAAGAGCTGCTCCAGCACGTCACCCTCTCCCCCAATACATACACCTTCCTTTTGTTTTTCAGGACTGAGACCTCAGCCTACAATGCTAGCAAGAACAAGATACTCAGAAAGTAGTTGCATGGAAAGTCTCCATCACTACCATCCACTCGAGAGAGGTTTCAAGTGGGAGAATAAGGGGAAATTTTACTTTGCTCCCAAATGGCTTCTCAGCAGCAGGTGTGAGTCACAGAGCTGAGTAGCATCCTTGCTCTGGAAGGAGCCTGGCACAGGGACGACAGAGCTGTCCCACATCCCAGGATGAAAAACAGGCCAAAGTGGTCCCTACCCAGGAACCCTGTTTCCTCCCCTGGCCTCGCTCATCTGCCATTCTGGGCTGCAAGTCCCAACATGTGTCTCCTCCATGACTTCCTCCTCTGGTCCTCGAAGGCCTGAGAGTTTTGGCAAAGACTTCAAGGGTTGTTAGCAATGTTCCTGGACAAGCACCAGGGCCCCAGACCTCAAAGCGCTGCACACCTTGAGGACAGTTGGGCTCTGTCACTGCTGACCTCCATGGACCAGATGAAAAAGTCAGGGAGGAACAAGCCCATATCAAGTATTTTGTCCTAAAGACCAGAGAACTCTTCAGCCCCCATGATCCTGTTCTCCATTCGGAAAACACGGTCATTACCCTGGCGTCACCTCCAGGCTCCAGGCAGCAAAGTGGACGGGCTGGGAGCTCATGTGTGGACACCTGACTACTTCACTCCAGACCCAGGCTCATCCAATCCCTGGCTTTGTGGCCTCAGGAACATCAATTTCCTCTCCTTGCCTGATTCCTGATTTGTGAATGGAAGTAAATTCGATGCTTCTTTCCAAGTGCTACTGTGAAATCAAACAAGTTAATATGAGGGTGACCTACTGTCTTATTTGCCCATGACTGTCCCAAATTTGGGGGCTTCCCTGGTGGCCCAGACAATAAAGAATCTGCCTGCAATGTGGCAGACCTGGGTTCGATCCCTGGGTTGGGAAAATCCCCTGGAGAAGGGCATGGCAACCTGCTCCAGTATTCTTGCCTGGAGAATCCCCATGGACAAAGAAGCCGGTGGGCTATAGTCCATGGGGTCGAAAAGAGTCAGACATGACTGAGCGACTAAGCACAGCCATACATCCCAAATTTGACACTGGAAGTCCACGTCCCAGGAAACTGCTGAGTTCCAGAGAGCAAACAGGGATGTTACACTAATTCAAAAATAGAGACTTCCCTGGTGATCCAGTGGCTAAGACTCCATGCTCCCAATGCAGCGGTCCCAGGTTCGATCCCTGGTCAGGGAATGAGATCCCACATGCCACAGCTAAAGATTCTGCCTGCCACAAATAAGACCCGGGGCAGCCAAGTAAGTAAATAATAAATAAAATATTTTCCTAAAAAGAGATAAATAATATATATGACCTACACATGGTAAGTACTACATAATACCTTTTCTAAAATCTTGAGCTGGGCAGCAGTGACATGGCTTGCCCAAAAGTGCCCCCGCATACACACTTGCCCTCTCCCACAACCCCTGGCAGGCTCAGGAGATTGATTTGGGATGGGGGGCCTCATTCAGTGCCTGGAGCAGGGGATTCCTCCCTGCAATGGCTGGGATGCCTGGAGGGGTCTCCTACCCAGATACATCCTGTCCCGTGGTCCCTTTTCTGGTGCCAGAGTCTTTCTGCTCCAAACAGACAGGCCCCCTGGGGGCCACCCCCGCAGCCCCCGGAAGCATCAAGAGCTGCTGTTAGAGCCAGCCCGACCTCTTTCACACTCAGGTAAAACTTTAACCAGAGTCCTTTGACGGCAACGCTGGGCTCGCACTCCCATTCAGGGCGTGATAAATGACCGCTGTCACCGCGACATGAATGCTCATATTGAAAAGCCCTGCTTTCTGTCTCCCTCCCTTTCAGGTCGCCAACTTCTTCTCTCTTAAGTCACTGGGCATCACTCACGTGTCACCCTGTCCTGAATGCCCCCCAGTCAGGGACCCTTACTCCCTCTGCCCCTCGCCTCCCACCTGCCCTGTCCCTCCCCCTTCCTCTGTGGTCTTTTTCCTCCCCTCCTCCATCCTCTCCTTCTTCCTTTTTCCCCTCCCCAAATTCTTGCGTCTTCCCTCTGCATCTCTTTGCTTTCTTTCCTCTCCTCCCTCACAGCCCACCTCCTCCAGCCCTAATGTGTCCCGTTAGGCGCTGAGCCAGAGAAGCTCCCGCTCCCGCTCTGTCATCCGTGTTGTCACCACCAGGATGCTGGGTCACAGATGCAGACACTAGCCATCCCTATGTCTCACCTTGTGTCTCATCCCTGTGTCTCGTCCTTTCTCAGACACTGGCATTGCAAATTGTACTCCTCAAGGGGAGGAAGGCAACACCAAACAGGGACCCAAAAAGTAAATGAGAAGAGGGCAGAGTCATGGAGTCCTAAGCCAAGGGGTTTTACCCCCGAAGCCAAGGCTAGGATCGCTGTGTCAGTCTGGGCTGAATATCCAGCCAGGTCACACCAAGACTGAACAACGTCCTGAAGGCTGGTGGATACGTGGCAGTGACCCTGCTGCTCCAGCAGAAAAGACACCTCTCTGGGAGGTGTTAGGTTTAGGGCTCAAATAAGCATTCCTGAGTTCTTTCTGATATCTGCCTCAGTCAGCCACATGGAAATAGCCAGAGGCCCAAATTCAAATCAAATGAAACCAGGTATCAGCTGACATCCTAGTTACTAAAATCTGAGCAACCAGTTATTCTTTATGGAAAGGACCTTCCATACAATCCTGCATCCAGCCACCTGGTACATCCCTGAGACCTGGGGAGGCCTGGGTGGCATTATGGAAGAGTTACCGTGTGCAAGAGCCTCCAGAAATAATTTTTAGGCATGGTTTTATTGCGTCTTCATAATGCCCCTGAGCAATTTGTGTAGCAAGGACCGTGAATGCCTGCTAATATTCATACATGTTAATATTCTTCTCTATTTCCCAGCCTCCCTTGCAGCTAGTTTGGGATAATTAGATGGAATTTTATCCAGTGGACTGTAGGTAAAATGACAGATACCACTTCCAAGCCTACCTCCTAAAACCAAGGTCAGTAAATGCTTTCTGTAAAGGGCCAGGTAGTAAATATGCTACTTTTGCAAACCATATAGTCTTGGTCACAATTACTCAACTCTGCCACTGTAGAGCAAAGTGAAAGTCATTCAGTTGTGTCTGACTCTCTGCGACCCCATGGACTGTGGCCTGTCAGTCTCCTCCGTCCATGAGATTCTCCAGGCCAGAATACTAAGTGGGTAGCCACTTCAGGGGATCTGAGGCGTTCCTATCTCCAGGGGATCTTTCCAACCCAGAGACTGAACCCAGGTCTCTTGCATCGCAGATGGATTCTTTACCATCTGAGCCACGAGGGAAGCCCAAAGAGCAAAGGCAACCAAAAGCAAAAACATGAGTATGCCTGTTTTGATAAAACTTTATTGACAAAAACTGACCAGGGACTAATTCACCTTACAAGTGTAGTTTGCCAACAACTCCCCTAAAAGATGGGGCTTCCCAGGTGGTGCTAGGAGTAAAGAACCTGCCTGCCAAGGTAGAAAACTTAAGAGACCCGGGTTCGATCCCTGCGTCAGGAAGATCCCCTGGAGGAAGGCATGGCAGCATACTCCAGTATTCTTGTCCAGAGAATCTCATGGACAGAGGGGCCTAGAGGGCTACAGTCCACAGGGTTAAAGAGTTAGACGCAACTGAAGTGACTTAGCACACATGCATGCCCTTAAATATCCCACTAAAACCTCAGTCTCTGCTGGCTTAATACAGAGGATCTAGCAGAGAAGGAGGTCTTAAGAGATGGCAAAGCCACAACCCAGAAATGCCTGGCTCCGAGTCACTGCTATAAGGAGATTTAAATCCAGCTAACTTGAGCTGTACCATGATGAAAGCAAGAAATAATGCATATTGTGTTAAGCCACAGAGATTTGGGAATTGTCTGTTATAGCCTCTTGCTTTAATTCACCTGACTAACAAAGTCGAGTTAATTGCTCCTTTTTGTAGCACCTGATGAATTATCTAGCCCTTTCTAGCACGGGTTACTGTACTTTGGCCACCTGATGTGAAGAACTGACTCATTTGAAAAGACCCTGATGCTGGGAAAGATTGAGGGCAAGAGGAGAAGGGGATGGTTGGATGAGATGGTTGGATGTCATCACCGACTCAATGGACATGGGTTTGGGTGGACTCTGGGAGTTGGTGATGGACAGGGAGGCCTGGTGTGCTGCATGGGGTCGCAAAGAGTCGGACACGACTGAGCGACTGAACTGAACTGATGATTCAATGACAGCTCACTAAGTATGGATGCAATCATGTATTATCCCTGAACCAGACAACAGCCACTGCATACACACAGCACTGTGGCTTGCTGCAAACCACTGGCTTGGATAATTGTTCCTTTTGATTCCCCAGGAAGAATAAGGTTCAGAGAAGGATGTGAGCATGCCAAGGTTATAAAGCAAAGAAATAGTAGAATCAGGTCTGGGATGACCAACTCACCTTGGTTTGTCAGAATTTCCCTGGTCTTAGCATTGAAAGTCCCACAACCTGGAAAACACCTCTGCCCTAGACAAACAGGCCCAGCTGGTCATTGAGCCAGAACTCCAGCACAGGTCTGCCAAAATCCAAAGCTCGTTCTCACAGTTCATTGGAAAGGGGCTCACAAGAGACCCCATCTGGGTTGGCCTGATCCTAGGTGGGAGGATGCTCCTGAGGCCTGCAAGGGGCAGGCAGAACCGTGTCAGCTCCCCCAGGCCTCGGGCCTTCTCCCTGCAGGCAGTGAGCAGGGCATGAATTTTAAATATACACTAGCTGGAGTGTGGAAGTCAGCCCTGACATCTATAAAATGGCACTAAATCCTGCTTTTATGAGCTCTTGCTGCATTCTGCTGAGTGCTTTATCACACTCGCTGGAAGTTTACTGAGGGGAGTTAATAACCCAAAAACGCTGGGGCCGGCCTTGCTCCGAATTGAGGAGTGGTGGACTGCCCGGCCAGTGATTTGGGAGGAGCTGTTCGCACTGGGGCCAGAGATGCCTGCCCCTCCACCTCCCTGGGCTCTGCTCTGCCCAGGTCCTGCCCACTCCTCCATCCTTCCCTTTCATTCAGCGGTCCTACCGGCTACTCAGCACCCGACCTCAGGCTGAGCTCAGGTGACGTAATTTGCAAACAACTGCCCTAAAAGATTCCACTGAGGGCTTTCCTGGTGGCTCATTGGTAAAGAATCCGGGTGCCTACCAATGCATGAGACGCGGGTTCGATCCCTGGTCCAGGAAGATCCCACACAGCACAGAGCAACTAAACTCATGCGCCACAACTATTGAGCCTGTGCTCTAGAGCCTGAGAGCTGCAACTGCTGAAGCCTGCAAGCCTGTGCTCCTCGAGAAAAGAAGCCACCGCACTTAGAGCCCACGCACCACAACTAGAGAGTGGTCCTGCTTGCTGCAACTAGGGAAAAGCCCGTGCAGCAGTGAAGACCCAGCACAGCCAAAGATAAATACAATTATGAGAAAAAGAAGAAAAAATTCCACTAAAGGCTTAGTCTCTGCTTTTGGGCTGACATTTGGGCTGGAATCTGAAGTTTGAGAAGAAGCTGACCACTCCAGGAATGATGGGAAGAACATCTCAAGGGGAGAAAACAACATAGTCAAAGGTCCGGAGTCCCATGACACTTGACCCAGGCAGAGAAAGTTTTTCCGAAAGAGGACAGGAGAAGGTCAGGCCAAATCCTCTAACAACCACAGCCTAGACAAGATGGAGAGAGGAGGGAACACCCAAAAAGGAGATCAAGGCAGAGCAGTCAGATAGAAGAGAGGAAAAACCAGGCGAGAGGGAACCATAGGCACTAAGGCAGCAAGCATCTCAAGAAGAATCACTGTCATCAGATGCTACAGAAAAGCTAAAAAAGAAAGCAAAAAAGGAATCCCTTGGCTTTGGCAATGTCAATGTCACAAGCATTCACCAAGTGCCTTCTATGTGCCAGGCTTCATGCCAAGCTTCAGGGGCAAAGAAAAAATAAAATAGAGGGGTGAAATAAACAATGACAATAAACAAACCATCACAACAACATGCATTCAGTGCTATGGGATCCCAGAAGAGGTGCAGAGTAACTCCATCTAGAGAGTTGGAATTTATGAGAGAAGGGCATATTTGAGTTGGGTTGTGAAGGATGAATAGGAGTTTACTAGACAGGTGAGGAGAGAGAGGAAACGTCATGGGCAAAGGCTACAGAGTGATACCTTTAGCAATACAGAAAGATCCCTGCCCTGGAAGAGCTGGGTAAATGAGGCTGAGGTGAAAGGGAAGGGCCTGTCAAGGAGTTTGGGTTTATTCTCCAAGTAACAGGGAAGCATGGAGGGAGACAGCATCAGATGGCACTTTCGAAAATAGTCTCTGGCTGGGGGCCACCCCCAGCTTTGATGCTAACCTCTGAGTGACAAGTCCCTTCCATGTTCTTGGCTTTTGAAGTAGGGGGGTGAGACTATCCCCTCCAGTTCTTACAGTCTGAGGGTTGTGTGGTTATTTGCAGAGTCAGCTGTTCTGAGAGGAGCTTTTGTTTGTATGCATCTGATACAAACAACTTCATTGATCAGGTTCTGATTTTCAGAGTTGGAACTTGGCCTTAAGCTTTTGAGAAAGACTCTCGAGGTCAAACTTGCCACCAGCCCGTCTAAGAGGCGTTTTCCCAATTCCCTGGTGAGGATGAGACGCGAGGATTCCATCGTGGCCCAGGGGGAGGGCTGACATTTGGTGAGCTGTCTCTATTTCACTCCCACCACTTGACATCTGTTTCCAATTAATCTGCCTGTGTTAAGAGGGATGCTGCCCGGAGCATATGACGCAGGCTCGGGTCTGGCGAGGCAGAGGGAAGCAACCAGGAAGGGTAGTGCAGGCCCTGGTCCACGCACTCGCCTCTGTTGTCCTGAGGTGGGGTTCCCATGGACCTTCAGGGCCACCTGGTCTGCAAGGTCCCCGGGGACCTACTCCACTCCCCCTTCGCAATTTACACTTCAGGAACACCAAGCATGACGCATTTGAAGAAGCAAAACAAAGCCAAGGTCGCTGGACGTACGAAGCAGAGGAGAGTAGCATGAAGTGGACAGACAAATCGGCAGGGACCAGATCATGCCAGGACTTGTAGGGTGAAAGAAGGAGTCTTATTTTTATTCTAGGTCTGGTGGGAAATGATATGGTTCAATTTGCCTCTTTGAGAGATGCCTCTGGCTTCTCAATGGGAATGGGTTGGACAGAGGCAAATACGGGAGGAGACATCTCATCAAATTGCACTGGAGAAGGCGGAACTATGGAGAGAGTAAAAAGATCAGAGGTACCATGGGTTAGGGAGGTGGATGGGATGAAGAGATGGAGCACAGAGGATTTTTTGGGGATGGTGAAACTTCTGCAGGATACTATAATGGCAAGCACAAATCATTATACATTGGTCAAAACCTGCAGGACGTACACCACCACGAGTGGAACCCCAATAGAAACTACAGACTTCGGTTGGCGATATGTCCATGTAGGTCCACCCACTGTAACCAATGTGCCACGGGTTGGGGAGAGACAGGGGTTACAGGAAGTCTCTGTACTTTGCACTCAATTTCACTGTGAACCTAAAACTGCTCTGGAACCTAAGTTTCATTCATTTAAATAATTAAATTCTCCTGTTTCTGTTCACTTTTTTAAAATGTGGCCAGCAGAAACGGTAAACTCAACCAAGTAGCAATTCTGATAAAATAAAGAACTAAGCTCTATCTCATTTTAAACATAAAAGGCAAACTCATGGCAGACAAATTTGGTTACTTAGGCAAAATTTAATTACCTGTCACATTGGTAGTGTGCCTGTAAGATTGGTTTACTAATAGTTAAATACAACTTTAAAATACAAAAGAGTAAAGTAAGCCAGAAAGAGAAAAACACATACAACATGGAATCTAAAAAAAATGGTACTGATGAATCTATTTTCAGGGCAGGAATAGAGATTTAGATGTAAAGGAGACGGCTGAGAAGTGTTTTGGAGGGAGCCCTGGCGACCTTGCTGATAAATTGGATGTCGGGGATGAGTGAGAGGAAGGGGAATATCGGAGATGATGGTGTTGGTTCTGGCTTGAGCACTTGGATGGATGATGGTGTCATTGCCTCGAATGGGGATGACTTAATGGAGGGAAAATGTTTCGGGTAGGGGCGGGGAGGTGCGTGTTCCTTTGGGAAAGAGTGAGTTTGAGATGCTTGTAAGATGCCAAATGGCGATGTCAAGCCAACCGTTGGATGCCCAGGCCTGCTACTCAGAAGCAAAGTCTGGGGAGGAGATCTAAATTTGGAAGCAACCACTTGGAAAAACTAGGTCCCGCCTCTGGGTACGAACATCACCACAGAGAGACAGACAGATGGACAGAAATGTCAATACACTTCCCTGCTCTCTCAGTTACAGCAAAACCTTCTGAATATGCAAAATGTTCCCTCCAGCTCTGGGTCTTCTCTGCAGGTCACTGGCTCTCTCCTCTCCCCATCCCCAGAAAAAAAAACCCTTTTCTTGGCTCTCCCATCTCCCATACTTGCCAGGCAAAGACTGCAGCGAAGTCACCCACCGCAGACAGTCTTCGTCAGTGAGCTGTGGGTCAGGATGTTGCACAAACGCCTCACGGCATCATTTATCTTGAGGGATGTCAACTCGAAAAATGTTAGTTCGTGTCACTGTCGGTGTAAATGCCAAAAATTAGCTTTCTTTCATCAAAAAATGGAATAATTAACTTTGCAACTGTTTCCAAAACTGCTAATTAATGGGTTTTACCCACTTGATTTGTCAGGCTACATTGCGAGCCGAACAGCAGCATGGGCCCCTGGAGGATTCCCGTCCTCCCCTCCTCTCTATCCCCAGCAGTCGGAGTTGGAAGAAGTTACAGGAAAACAAGTGGAGGGAAATAAGGCTGGAGGAAAACGCTGTTATTTATTTCTTGGGGTGGGGGGCAGGTTTGCTGGCTCTTGACTGCTGCAAGCAGGCTTTTCTCTAGTTGTGGCGAGAGGGAGCTACTCTGGTTGCGGTGCGAGGACTTCTCATTGCAGTGACTTCTCTTATTGCAGAGCACAGGCTCTAGGGTGTGCAGGCTTCGGTAGCTGTGGTACGTGGGCTTAGTTGCTGCGTGGCATGGGGGATCTCCCCAGACTAAGGATCAGACCCATGTCCCCCGCATTAGCAGGTAGATTCTTAAAACTGGACCACCAGAGAAGTCTAGCGCTGCCATTTCAGAGTCAGTAAAATCAATCTCTCACCACTTTTTCCTCCCACTTCACTGTCCCCGTTTGATCTCAACATTGTGGTGCCTGGCCATGGTTGATGGGCTCAGCAAGCACTTGTCACTCAAACTTGAAGGTCAAATCAGATGGCTCTCTCCCTCACCCAGGATAGTAGGGCATGGGGATTAAAGATTTAGGTCCTGAAGGTAGACAGATGTGGATTTCAAGGCCAATTTGAATTCCTATCAGTTGTGTAACCTAAAGCAAAACACTTCCCTCCCAACTACTCCATGGGATTCATATAAGAACTATCATCAGGTTGCTGGAAGCTTAGAAGAGATGAAAGATGCAAAGCCACAGGCAGAGTATTTCGAATATAGTAAGTCCTCAACAAGCAGGGCTCTTATTTCAATTCTTTACCCCATCTCCACCCATGCTGCCCCTGGCCTGGTTCAGGGCTCTCCCTCTCTCACCTTTGCTAAGGGTCAGCCCATTCTCCACCACATCATGAAAATCTGAGCATATGATGGGTTGGATTACTGGTCCCAATTCTTACTCCACTTTTTCAGGATTAGCCATCCACACCTTTTGCCTTGTAACTTTGCAGTGCCTCCCACTGTGGATGAAGTGTACTTCCCCGTGCCACTGATTGTGTTAAGTATTTTTAATTGTGGTAAAGTACACACAAAATTTTAGCAGGGCTCTTATTTCAATTCTTTACCCCATCTCCACCCATGCTGCCCCTGGCCTGGTTCAGGGCTCTCCCTCTCTCACCTTTGCTAAGGGTCAGCCCATCCTCCACCACATCATGAAAATCTGAGCATATGATGAGTTGGATTACTGGTCCCAATTCTTACTCCACTTTTTCAGGATTAGCCATCCACACCTTTTGCCTTGTAACTTTGCAGTGCCTCCCACTGTGGATGAAGTGTACTTCCCCGTGCCACTGATTGTGTTAAGTATTTTTAATTGTGGTAAAGTACACACAAAATTTGCTTTGGCTCAGCAGGAAAAAGTCCTCCTGCCAATGCAGGAGACGAGGGTTCTATCCTTGGGTGGGGAAGATCCTCTGGAGAAGGAAATGGTAATTCACTCCAGTATTCTTGCCTGGGAAATCCCACGGACAGAGGATTTACAGTTCTTGGGGTTGCAAAAAGAGTTGGACATGACTTAGCGACTAAAACAAGCAACACAATTTATCCCCTTTTCCCTCTCTGAGCTGCTACCAGTATTGGCTGCGAATAGCTTTCACTTCCACCTTCTCTGGAGAATCGCCATTGGCTAAACTGGACCTGTCGGTTGCGCCCAGTGACTGACAAGGGAGAGACCTATCAAAGGGCCTGAAGATGGGACCAACCAAGGGCTGTCTCTTTGCCTCTGCATTGAACCAGGTTGAAGTTTATCTCCAGCTAAGACCACACTCAGACTTAACTTTCTTCATCTGCTTTATCATGTTTCTTTAACTTCCCTTCTTCTGAGTGCAGTCTCCTGGTAAAATACTTTCACAGAAACTCCCAGGAGCAATAATACATGGTTGTTGTCTTCAGCCACTGAGGTTTTTTTGTTTTTTAAACTTTTTATTTTGTATTGGGGTATAGCCGATAAACCATGCTGTGATAGTTTCAGGTGGACAGCAAAGCGGCTCAGCCACACATACACATGTATCCATTCTCCCCTAAACCTCCCCCTTCTCCCATCCAGGCTGCTATAACATTGGCATAACTGGACATAACACTGAGCAGAGTTCCATGTGTTATACAACAGGTGCTTGTTGGTTATCCATTTTTAATATAGCAGTGTGTACATGTCCATCCCAGACTCCCTAACTATCCCTTCCTTCCATCCTTCCCATCACACCCTGAAATGCCATGTGAACAGCATGTTCCAGACAGTTCGCTTACTCTTCACCTTGAATCCTCAAATGAAGACACAGCAGACTTGAACCACCCAGTCAAACCCAGTCAAGGTTAACTAAAAGTCAGGTGACCTGTAACCAGAAAAACAAAAAGGTTGGGATTATTTGTTATCCAGCAAAAACTAACTGATGCAAAGCATGTTATTCCCTATTCCTGCCTCATGCTATTCATACTCTAAGCCCTCCCAACCTCCAGGCACGTGGACTTCACATCATAGCCCAGATCTGTGTTTCAGACTAACACTTGTGGGTGGAGGGTGGGCTGAAGAGGCCAGGCTAAGGGTAGAAAAATGAGGAGGAAGCTGGGACAATGATCTAAGTAAATGCTGAGGCGGCACAAACTAGGGAGGGTCTGGTTAGTATGCATTCATCTTTGACTTGTTTCAGGATGTTACAGACCCACAGAGCTGAGGCAGGGGCCCCTGAAGACTAGTCCCCTGCAACTCCACCCCTGTCCAAAGACCTCCTTCCCTGGGTGCATTAAATGTGTACTTTTGGAATAGAGATGGAGTCTCTTAGTTTAAGAGAGCTCATCTGAGTCAGTTCTAATGAGGAGGATTAAACTGGAGCCTACTATACAGAGTGAAGTAAGTCAAAAAGAGAAACACCAATACAGTATATTAATGCATATACTTGGAAAGATAGTAGAAAGATAGTAACAATGACCCTATATGCAAGACAGCAAAAGAGACACAGATGTAAAGAGTAGACTTTTGTACTATGTGGGAGAAGGCAAGAGTGGGATGATTTGAGAGAATAGCATTGAAACATGTATATTACCATAAGTAAAATAGATGACGAGTGCAGGTTCGATGCATGAAGCTGGGCACTCAAAGCTGGTGCTTTGGGACAACCCAGAGGGATGGGGTGGGGAGGGAGGTGGGGGGCGGTTCACGATGGGAACACATGTGCACCCGTGACTGATTCATTTCAATGTATGGCAAAACCACCACAATATTTTAAACTAATTAGCCTCTAATTAAAATAAATAAATAAAATTTTTTTTAAAAGAGAGAGAATTCTTGATAACCCATCTTGTCCCTGCCACATGTCTGGCTTCTTCTATCACAAGAGCACCAGCCAGATTGGTTGGCACATTTAAGATGGGGTACAGTGGGTAGAAGGACCAAATGACCCTGGAACCCTGAGGTATGCAATGCTGTCTGTCACATCAGCCTGCCCTGCTGACATGTGGTTCAAAGGACCAGAGCTGACGTTTGAGCAAAGGAGTCCAACAAGCAGAAGGTGCCTGGGGTCAATCACATACATGATCTATTGAAGAGACAAAGCCAAGCATCCATGCCTCAGCACTGCTGCAGCTTGACTGCCCACCTCTGAACAGCCATGGGTTTTAGCTGTGTTTCTTGGACAAACCATGTGTGGGGGCAAATGAGATCAGGATTGGTAACATCAGTGGATGGCCAATTTAGCCATAACCTAGCTGTCAGACCAAAAGTGGCAGAATCATGATTTGGTCTTTCTGCCCATTTCTTTTTATGGTACTCTAGTTTATTTGACCACGTAAGTCATTTAATTCACGACTAACATTCTTACTACCTGTATTTAATACATCTTATAAATTTTTTCTTAGTCTCACAAGCTCATTCATGGTATATACTCATATCCTCTAAGTTTTATCCCTGTTGCATAAGCTTCTAGTTTATGTACTATCTATGGCAAATACTTCTTAGGACATTCATCCTTTTTTTTTTTTGGACACACAGCACAGCATGGAGGATCTTAAATCCTCAAGCAAGGTTTCAAACCCAGGCCCCCTGCAGTGGAAGCATAGAGTCCTAACCACTGAACTGCCAGGAAATTCCTGAGGAAGTTCACCCATCTTTTTTGTTTTTCCTGTCCTTTACAGAAGAATTACATGCTCTCAAGTAACACAGTAAATATATATTATACTTTTCAAACCACTCACTTCCCTGTAACTCCACCACCTGCACACTAGTCCAAGCCACAACCATCTTTCACCCAGTCAGCCTCTTAATTGCATCACCCTGCTGCCACACTGACCACCTACATGGCAACCAAAGAGTGCCTTTTCTGAAAGAGAAATATCTTCCCACTCAACCTGGGCTGTAAAGTCTAAACTCCTAAGCAGTGTTGGTCTACTGTGATACAGCCATATCTATCTCTTTGCTCACTTCATGACCCACCATTAGTTCAGTTCAGTTCAGTTGCTCAGTCGTGTCTGACTCTTTGCAACCCTATGAATCACAACACACCAGGCTTCCCTATCCATCACCAACTCCTGGAGTTCACTCAAACTCATGTCCATCGAGTCGGTGATGCCATCCAGCCATCTCATCCTCGGTTGTCCCCTTCTCCTCCTGCCCCCAATCCCTCCCAGCATCAGGGTCTTTTCCAGTGAGTCAACTCTTTGCATGAGGTGGCCTAAGTATGGAGTTTCAGCTTTAGCATCAGTCTTTCCAGTGAACACCCAGGACTGATCTCCTTTAGGATGGACTGGTTGGATCTCCTTGCAGTCCAAGGAACTCTCAAGAGTCTTCTCCAACATCACAGTTCAAAAGCATCAATTCTTCAGTGCTCAGCTTTCTTCACAGTCCAACTCACATCCATACATGACCACTGGAAGAACCATAGCCTTGACTAGAAGGACCTTTGTTGGTAAAGTAATGTCTCTGCTTTTGAATATGCTATCTTGAAAAACATAGGGAATATGGTCATAGTTATGGTCATATAACTTTTCTAAAACCAGCTTGAACATCTGGAAGTTCACGGTTCACATATTGCTGAAGCCTGGCTTGGAGTATTTTGAGCTTTACTTTACTACAGTGTGAGATGAGTGCAATTGTGTGGTAGTTTGAGCATTCTTTGGCATTGCCTTTCTTTGGGATTGGAATGAAAACTGACCTTTTCCAGTCCTGTGGCCACTGCTGAGTTTTCCCAATTTGCTGGCATATTGAGTGCAGCACTTTCACAGCATCATCTTTCAGGATTTGAAATAGCTCAACTGGGATTCCATCACCTCCACTAGCTTTGTTCGTAGTGCTGCTTTCTAAGGCCCACTTGACTTCACATTCCAGGATATCTGGCTCTAGGTGAGTGATCACACCATCGTGATTATCTGGGTCATGAAGACCTTTTTTGTACAGTTATTCTGTGTATTCTTGCCACCTTTTCTTAATATCTTCTGCTTCTGTTAGGTGCATACCATTTCTGTCCTTTATTGAGCCCATCTTTGCATGAAATATTCCCCTGGTATCTCTAATTTTCTTGAAAAGATTTCTAGTCTTTCCAATTCTGTTCTTTTCCTCTATTTCTTTGCATTGATCGCTGAGGAAGGCTTTCTTATCTCTCCTTGCTATTCTTTGGAAATCTGGATTCAGATGCTTATATCTTTCCTTTTCTCCTTTGCTTTTCACTTCTCTTCTTTTCACAACTATTTGTAAGGCCTCCTCAGATAGCCATTTTGCTTTCCTTGCTATTCTTTGAAACTTGCATTCAGATGCTTATATTTTTCCTTTTCTCCTTTGCTTTTCACTTTTCTTTTCACAGCTCTTTGTAAGGCCTCCCCAGATAGCCATTTTGCTTTTTTGCATTTCTTTTCCATTGGGATGGTCTTAATCCCTGTCTCTTGTACAATGTCACGAACCTCAGTCCATAATTCATCAGGCACTCTATCTATCAGATCTAGACCCTTAAATCTATTTCTCACTTCCACTGTATAATCATAAGGGATTTGATTTAAGTCATACGTGAATGGTAGAGTGGTTTTCCCTACTTTCTTCAATTTCAGTCTGAATTTGGCAACCAGGAGTTCATGATCCGAGCCACAGTCAGCTCCTGGTCTTGTTTTTGTTGACTGTATAGAGTTTCTCCATCTTTGGCTGCAAAGAATATAACCAATCTGATTTTGGTGTTGACTGTCTGGTGATGTCCATGTGTAGAGTCTTCTTTTGTGTTGTTGGAAGAGGGTGTTTGCTATGACCAGTGCATTTTCTTGGCAAAACTATATTAGTCTTTGCCCTGCTTCATTCTGTTTATGTTCAACCTTTTATAAATGGTTATTGGGGAAATATAGATAGAGGAAATGGTTCTCGGCATAAGCACTGCAGGTGTAAAGAGTATGAAGCTTCTGTGGTATTGGCAGTTGTTCAGCATAACTATAACACAGAGGAAAAGAAAGATGTAAGTTGACAAGGGAGAGTTAGGAGGAGATAGATCATCAAGGACTTGGTATGCCAGGGGCATCAGGATTTCTTCCAGGGGTGTAGAATAAAGCCTTTGAATGCAGTGAATCAGGAGAGAAACATGGCTAGAACTGTTCATTTTAAGGGAGAGATAAAGAGGAGTCAATGAACTTTCCCTTCCAGGCAGCTTGTGAGTCCTACCCTGAGTTCTTACAGTGCAGACCCAGAAATTCCATCTTTCACAAATGCGTGTGAATCGTATTGATGGCCCCCCTCCTGACTCCTGCCAGCCTCACTAGAAGCCTGGTAAGTTTACATATAAAAATAATAGTCTATGTGATGATGATGGAATTTCTGTCACGCTAGGCCTATGATTCCAACTATCTTCCTAGAGCAGGAAATAGCAAGAATTAAGGACATCTTAGTCATCTTTTTTAAACATAAAAGGATAGCAGCCCTTCTAAAGAAGAAAAAATCCATTATAGTCCTTAGCTATATATTCCTGTACCTCTGTAATCTATAAACTCTCTTTCCTCCAAAAATGTCAAGAATCCAACCAATATTCACTATAGTTCTAAAACATTTTCTTCTCCTGGTGCTCCATGGGACTTTCTGCTATCTCACTAGCTTCTAGATTACTTCTTGGAGACCTGCAATACTTCACTCATGCTACAGCTGCCAGCATTTGCTGGTTTCAGCTAGAGCACATTTTTTTTTCTTTTTATCAAATGCTATTTTAAAATTACCATCTCAAATCTTCAGTCAACTATATGCTAAATATATTGTCTTTATAGGCAAATTTTTACTGTATCATAGAAACAGTGCCTATCAGACAACCAAGTCTATTTTCGGTGCTTGCTTGCTTCCTTGCCTGGTTGCTTTCTTTCTTTTCTATCTGAATAGCGTTATTGGCTACTTCTAAAGTAAACTGGATTGTGGGATTTCCACTGGAGACTGGAGAAAGGAAATAAAACCATGTTCACTGTGAGGACTTGCTGGATTCACATTTGTTAAACTCTGCAATGAAGCGATGTGTTTTGCTGATCTCTTCCATTTTCTTAATGCAGTTTTCAGGTAGCCACAGGTCTTAATCCTCTCAATACAGCTATTCTCAGTGAGTACAAAATATATTGCAGACTAATAGTCAGTAGTTTCTTCATTCTTGTGTTGAGAGCTCTTACCTAAAGGAGCAAGGCTTTAATAGGGTCTCAGCTTGATTCTTGCCATGTTTGCACACAAAATAGATAAGGCTCACTTTGTTTGGAAGATCTTAATTGATTTTGTCCACCATGCTGTCTACAAGCCAATTCCCTGAAAATACAGTGATGGGAGAAAAAAAAAATCTGTTCTATTACTGTATAAGCACAATCTCTCCCTTCCGTTTCTTTTAAAGGAAAAATGGCTCTCAGTTCTTAAAACTTTTGGGAATTAACAACTGATGCTACACATGTACAGCCCTACTATCAGCTGGCATTTCAGGAATTTCCTTATTGTTGCCAAAATTTAAAGATGGACACACAGAGAGAGATTATATGATCAATGGAATTCAGCACCCTAGGATTTGGTAAATTACTCTAACCTGACTTAAGTAATGAAGTGGAAAGGCAGAGTTGGGATTTAGGAGCTAACTAGGGGCTTTTGGGCAAGTTTGCAAATCACAAGACTCTATTGTAGACCCAAACCAGGTTAATAGCTGGATTATTCTGTCATTGCCCAGGCTCTGGAATCTCACTATTCTTTCTTTCATCTTTTTGTGACGTGGAGGACTCTTCCACCATATGGTGTTATTCTTTGAACTCAAGTGCTGCAGTCGCATCTGTGTTCCATCAAGTTTCAAGGGGGCTGGTTGCTTTGGGAGCTTCTCTTTTTCTCTGTCATTGCTGATACTGGGACTGGATAAAAACTGGCACCACTTAACTACAAGCTAAGTAATTGGTAATAAGGCTGTGCTTGACAAAACTGTCTTGCAGATGAGAGTTCCGATTTCACCTGTGTTGCCTAAGGCCCTCAACAAACAAAGGCCAAGATCTAAGAAGGATTAAAGAGCAGGATATTTCCAGTGGAATTTGGCAACAGACACCTTTTGTGTTTGCAAGGGAAGAAGTAACTGAAGGGCAGGAGGTCAACCTCCTCTCAGTTGCCTTTTCCTGTAAATTTCTAAGCGAACCAGTAAAGCGTTCAGTCCTTTCCTCTAGCACCATGCAGCCTTGGTCTCCTGTAAGTGCCTCTTAAACTAATAACCAGAGGTCAGAGCAGAAAACTTTATGAGTTTGCCCCTCAACCTAGGAGGCAAATACCTTGAGGCATACAAGCTCCATTTTACACTCTGATCATACATTTCCCCAGTACCTAAAACAGTCCAGTCAATGAATTGTTAGTCAATAGCATAGGAATCAGAAGATCCCATTTATAATTATAACCAACAAAAATAATTCTGATGAGAATATTGTCAAAATAGGTTCTACTGTAAACAAGCCTTTTAGATATCACCTTGGGTTTTCCAAGAGATTTTTTTTTTTCCCCAAGAGATTTTTTTAAAGGCCATCTAACAGATGTTTCCTTTCTTTATATTTGAATGAAATTGTTGGTACCAATTCTAGCTTAGCACTTAAAAAGAACCACTTCTTATTTCCTACCCACATGGAAGGCATCCGAATCTTCAACCCATGATTAGAGACTTGTAAGATGAGCATGTTATTAAATGAGCCTCACTTCATTCTCCCTGAAACTGAAACATTCCTGTCCCCGCCCCACCCCACCCCCAGTAGCTGCAAACCTCTTAAAGTGGGTGGCCATAAGATAAATGCAACCAGAGTCAATTCAGAGTGAAATAGACTCACTCCATATCACAGAGGGCCCTTCCAGGCCAGCCTTGAAGTGCTCTGGTTGTGGTGTGTGCTGCTGCTTTTCCTTTTGGTGTTGTGGGGCTGGGGGGAAGAGTGGTGTGGGCTGCTAGATTCTCATCATCAACACAAAATTTAGTTGCCTTGCATCACTCTCTTATGCACATTGTAAATGTTTTGCGTCAACACAATGCTGGAGAAAGGTGCTGGGTTAATGGACTGAATATGGTGTGATATTACCATCTTTGGCAGGCTTACTAGGAGATTTCTACATGTCTACTGAGCAGGTCGCTCAAAGGGAAGTTCTAGATGATGCAAAATTAGAAAAGGAATTAAACATTCTCTGAATGGATCGGAAAGGGGCAGAAGGTCTGGTTACTGTGAGTGAAGAAATAATAACAAAGGAAATATTGAGTTGGCCAAAAAGTTTCATTTGAGTGTTTTGATTGCGTCTTATGGAAAAGCCCAAATGAATTTACTGGCAAGCCCAAAAGTTTGCAGAAGCTTCTCTTGCCTAAGCTTGAGTCACACCTCTGAAGTTGAATTTATTATACTTTTTCTCCATAGCAAAAAAAAAATTGGAGAAGGCAATGGCACCCTACTCCAGTACTCTTGCCTGGAAAATCCCATGGACGGAGGAGCCTGCTGGGTTGCAGTCCATGGGATCGCTAAGAATTGGACACGACTGAGCGACTTCACTTTCACTCTTCACTTTCATGCACTGGAGAAGAATGGCAACCCACTCCGGTGTTCTTGCCTGGAGAATCCCAGGGACGGGGGAGCCTGATGGGCTGCCGCCTATGGGGTCACACAGAGTCGGACACGACTGAAGTGACTTAGCAGCAGCATAGCAAAAAAAATGCTTTACTGAAACAGAAAAGCAAAAACCATTATTAGTCCTATTGGTCCATCAGTTCAGTTCAGTCACTCAGTCATGTCCGACTCTTTTCGACCCCATGAATCGCAGCATGCCAGGCCTCCCTGTCCATCACCAACTCCCGGAGTTCACTCAGACTCATGCCCATCGAGTCAGTGATGCCATCCAGCCATCTCATCCTCTGTTGTCCCCTTCTCCTCCTGCCCCCAATCCCTCCCAGCATCAAAGTCTTTTCCAATAAGTCAATTCTTCACGTGAGGTGTCCAAAGTACTGGAGTTTCAGCTTTAGCATCATTCCTTCCAAAGAAATCCCAGGGTTGGTAAGTTTCAGTAATCCAGTTCATGATGAAAAAAAAAATTGGATTCATAACTGTACATTTTTGTCCTATTGTAACTGATCTCATCTAGTTTGCTCCTGATCATATATTCATTAGAAATATTGAAGGGAATAGCATTTTAAAGGTGAATTTACTTATTCCTCCAAATTAACTAGCACTGCACACTTAATGTGCACGAACAGAGATCCAGCTGTCCTAGGGTTTAGAATCTAATGAAGAAGATAATAAATAATGAAGTAAACATATGTAATAGTGTAGAGCATAGAATGCCAGGAAAGAGACAAGCGTGGTAGATACTTGAATTCTAAATGCAAGCACTCTGTCTGCTAGCTATTCGAGGCACAAGATACAAAAGAAATCCTACATGAGGAAAGTTTAATTCAAAATTAAGCAACAGTTTCAAACAGCAAAATTAAAAACTAGAAATACCACAAGGAAGTGCACAGTTAATTATTTAACAAGTAGTAGTAAGAATAACGACTTCAGGATTTGAGGGAATAAAGTGCTTCTGATTAAGAATGATGGTTAGAGAAAGCTTTCAGAGTCTCAAAAAGATGAAGAGATTGTGACCAGAATATAGTCTTTCAAGTAGAAGAAACAGCATGGGGAGAACATCAAGGGCAAGAAAGCGCAAAGATATTAAGCTGTTGTGAACTATCAGGTAGGAAAAGCAAATGATGCAATTATAAAGGTAAGTTGTAAGAAGACTTCAGTGCTTCATTAGCCTATCAGATTAAAAATAGTCAAAAATGATGGTAGCAGTAGTAACAGGAAAAGATAAAATTCATCATTGACAATGATCTTGGAAAAGACTTACTTCCATGTGCTTCTGCTGGAGTTCAAAATTGTTGCAGTTTCTTTGATAGGAAATTTGGAAAAACATATCACACATTTTTAAACTATTTGTGGATTTAGCCAAACAATTCCACTTTGGAATGTTTATACGAAGGAAATTATTCTGAAAGCAGACATAAATTTAGTCACGAGGTGCTTATTAAATAGTTTCTCATTAACATTCTTGTTTGAAATTTTATGGGGACTTCCATGGTGCTCCAGTGACTAAGACTCCATGCTCCCAATGCAGGGGGCCTGGGTTCAATTCCTAGTCAGGGAACTAGATCCCATGTGCCCATCTAAGAGTCGGCATGCCATGACTAAAGATTCCACTTAGGCAACTAAGACCCGATGCAGCCAAATAAATAAATATTTTAAAAAAAAAGAGGATTGATCAGCATAGATCTCTTTCATGTTGACTTGATAATGGCTGTTATCCTCATCATCTCCCTGTATTAGAGGTATAGAGTAGTGAGATTGAACTTTGTAATATGATAAACATACATCATGTACTACCTTATGGCAGAAAGTGAAGAGGAACTAAAGGCCTCTTGATGAAAGTGAAAGAGGAGAGTGAAAAAGTTGGCTTAAAGCTCAACATTCAGAAAACTAAGATCATGGCATCTGGTCCCATCACTTCATGGCAAATAGATGGGGAAACAGTGGAAACAGTGGCTGACTTTATTTTTCTGGGCTCCAAAATCACTGTAAGTGGTGATTGTAGCCATGAAATTAAAAGACCCTTGCTCCTTGGAAGGGAAGTTATGACCAACCTAGATAGCATATTGAAAAGCAGAGACATTATTTTGCCAACAAAAGGTCTGTCTAGTCAAGGCTATGGTTTTTCCAGTGGTCATGTATGGATATGAGAGTTGGACTATAAAGAAAGCTGAGTGCCAAAGAATTGATGCTTTTGAACTGTGGTGTTGGAGAAGACTCTTGAGAGTCGCTTGGACTGCAAGGAGATCCAACCAGTCCATCCTAAAGGAGATCAGTCCTGTGTGTTCATTGGAAGGACTGATGCTGAAGCTGAAACTCCAATACTTTGGCCACCTGATGTGAACAGATGACTCATTTGAAAAGACCCTGGTGCTGGAAAAGATTGAGGGCAGGAGGAGAAGGGCACAACAGAGGATGAGATGGTTGGATGGTATCACCGACACAATACATGGGTTTAGGTGGACTCCAGGAGTTGATGATGGATCGGGAGGCCTGGCATGCTGTGGTTCATGGGGTCGCAAAGAACTGGATATGACTGAGCGACTGAACTGAACTGAACTTCAATATAATAATTTAGAAAATATTTCATAATATTGTAGGCTAACATTTAATTACATTGACACTTATTCATAAAAATATGGAGCAAAAAGTAAACTAATATATGAAAAATCCTATTTGGTAACACGTCTATATGAGTATATCTGCACTGAAAAAATATTGGAAGGATTTATACCTTCCAATATGAACAGTCAGTGGCAGGATTACCGGTGATTTTGATTCCATATTATTTCATAACATCTATGCAATGAATATATAGTGCTTAAAACTTTTAATAAGTCTAGAAAAATTTATAGCAAACAAGAAAACCAATGTATATTATAGATATGTTTTCTTAAACGTGATGTGCCTTTGTGTGATGGAAAAGGTGGCAGAATTTTGCCTTCTCAGCTTAACATTTGCATATGATAAGCTCTTTCATCAATAAGTGAGTGTGGTATGGTGGGGAAAAAAAGTGTGATTTGGTGTTACTGGACCTTGGTTTAAATGCCAGCTTTACCTATCATGAATGACCACATCCTGAACAAGTTGTTTAATGTATATGAGCCTCAGTTTTTTCTTCAGAATGTTGGGAATGAGGGGGTATATGTTTCGTGGCTAGGGCAGCTCCTGTATCAAAGGATTATGCCCCATAAGTGAAAAAGAATAAAATATGGCTGACTGAGTAGTTATCAAGTTGATGGACTATTAAAACACCTGTTTTAAATTTTCCAGTTTCTCAAGTAAAATTAAATGTAAAAGCTCAAAAAAAGAAAAAAGCCCTCTAAAAATATAAATTTGATTAAACTTCACTAGAAAAATGAGGTTCTCCCTCTGAAATGTTAATTGCTAAATATTTATAGGAAATTACATAAAGCAGAATTGAGGCCTAAAGAGGGAATTTTGACACGAAGAGTGTGTGTGTGTGTATGTGAAAGAGAAAGTTCATCTCTCTGATTCTTTAGTCAAATCAAATAAAAATGAAGCTAATTTGCTATTTTGCAGAATCACATGAAGCAAAGTTGAAAATTCCCAACCTTTGCTGATTATTGTGGTTTGAACAAACAGAACTTCAAGTAATTATTTGTTTGGTTTCAAATTACCTATATTCAATTCAGAGTGTTTTAATACGCTTTGAAATTGTAGTTTCATAGTTTGTTTCGTTGTGTTCAGGATGGTGGCAGGGTGAGGAAATACCTTAAAATACCTTGACTGTATCTTAAAATGTAGCTTGTTTAGAAGGTCCTTCAGTTAATTTCATTAGCATCTCTAACGGTAAGCAGAAATAGTTTCACATCCCGAAGCCCACAGGTATTTCCCTATAATCTTTTTGCCAGAGAACTTTAGTCCAGTTAGTAGGAGCTGGCATAGGAGAAACAGCAGCATTCACATGATCAAATTGAAAATGAGGGTTTAGATAAAAACAAACAAAACAATAAATAAATACAAGGAAACAGTTTTGAATGAAAAATTAGATGAGATTAGTTTATTTTATTTAAATTGCAATGAAAAACAAATTATATATTCTAGGATGTATGGGCTTCCCAGGTGTCTCAGTGATAAAGAATCCCCCTGCAATGAAGTGGGTTTGATCCGTGGGTGGAGAAGATGCCCTGGAAAAGGAAATGGCAACCCAGTCCAGTAATTCTTGCCTGGGAAATTCTATGGACAGAGGACCCTGGTGGGCTATAGTCCACGGGGTTGCAAATGAGTCAGCCATGACTTAGTGAAACAACAACAGTGACTTGGATATATAACTGTGTGTGTGTGTGTGTGTGTGTGTGCATATGCGTGCATTCAGTCCTGTGCTCCTTGTTTTTTTCTCTTTGTGACCATTGCACTGTAGTCTGCCAGGCTCCTCTGTCCTTGGGATTTTCCAGGCAAGGGTACCAGAGTGGGCTGCTATTACCTACACCAGAGGATCTTCCTGACCCAGGGATCAGCCTTGGTCTCTTCCCTGTCTTGCATTGGCGGGTAGATTCTTCACCGCTGCACCACCTGGGGAAGCCCTGTACTTGTGCGTACTCAGGGTAAGTTCGTGTACAGGAATAAACACACAGGAACCCTGGAAAGGGTGTGCCATCATTCTCTCCAAATGACGGCTGCGCAAAGACTGGGAGTGAAATGTTCTCTCTATAACTTTTTCCACGTGGAAATGCAGCTTCTGCTCTCCGCTGGTTTTCTGTCTTCTCCATATTTAGACTTGAGGAGAAAGAAGTGCATTTCCCCCTCCCTTCCATCCTTCTTCTTCTTCTTTTTTTTTTGAATAGACTATCAAAATTTTGGCTGTGTTCAAAGAAAAGAAATAAAGCAAGCAAACTAATACGTAGCCAAGAAGGGAAAATAAGATTGCCAATCTTGTGCAGTGTCAGCAGTTTTCCACCTTGAACAAAATACTTTTGTTCTAAAGAAGAGAAGATGGGGCTTTGAGATGTAGCACTATTATCAAACCATCTGTTGTGCTCCTGTTTTCTTGGAATTGATGGGAAATATACAAACAACATACACCAAAACTGGCCCTCTAAAATGAGTGGCCCATACATTTGGCCAGTTTACCACACAGAAACATGAAGTATCGTCATTAAAGTTTCTATCTCTGGGTCTCATTTCCTCTTATCTCCCAGTAGAAATGTTGTACTGTCCTAACATTTGTAATTGAAAGCAAAGATAGATAAGAATTCAAGCCTCTAGTCCCATTTATTGCAATTGTATTTCGATACATGGCTTAATTAGCTGTGCTCAGCCTCCTCCATCTTCTTTGAAGTGGTAAAGTCCCGTTGCATCTGTTCAGCTAATTTTATGCTGTCAGCCTGATTTTTGAGCTTTGTAGAAACCAAGGGTACGAGTGCCCCTTGTGATCTCTAAATCCAGATTCTTGATTCACAGAAGTCAATGGAGAACATAGAGCGAGTTGTCTTGGGCTTGAGCTTCAGTTAAAGCATTCGGTCATCTGTCACCAAATTCACCTTGCAAAATTAATTTGTCAGCATAAGGAAGGATGGAAATGACATTGAGATATAGACATGTTAATAACAAAACAACACTACACGTCTCAAAACCTAGCTAGGGAAAGGGTGAGAAGGGGTTGTGAGATTATGGGAAAAAACAAATACCGATGAGATTGTGCAAGAAATGCTACCCTGTGGTTTAACAAACACAATAAAGTCAGAGCAAAGGTAGTATGAGTAAAAGATGAAGAAAATGATTGGGCTGTATATATCTAAGGTGTGATCTTTAATATGATCAGTGAAACCCCCAAAGATGTTTCACTCTAGCTTTGAAAAGGGTTCAGACCATGCTATCCAGTCCAATACCTTTTTTGACAATACTAGCTAGACATTCATCATATTAATATAACAGTTTGTACATTGCGGGTCTGACGAGTCTCTGTCGGCTTGAGATAGATCTCCTGAGCGAAAACTGGCTGGGAAGCCTGGTTTCAGAGGTTTCCAAGGAGGGTCAGGTTTCTAAGAAGTTTCTAAGGTATCAGGCAGTAACACGTGATCTACATCTTAACAGTACTTTGATCAGGGGGACAGAAATTGTGCTCATCCGCTATCCCCATGTTGGTCTGCATCCTCTGGCCTCCACTGTTGCAAGGTTTGAAGTAAATGAAGTTGGATCAGGAGCAAAGTGTGTCACTTCTAGGCAGACCTTCAGACTCATATCCATCCTTCCTCCACTTCTCTCTTTCTCTGCCTCCTCTTGGCTGAACTTCAGAGGTCTCGTGTCCTAGAGAGTCTTGCATGAAGATGAAGGCGGGCCACCAACCCATATTAGCACTTGCAAGAGCAGGAAGTAAACAGGCAGTACACGTGTGTGTGTGTGTGTGTGTGTGTGTGTGTGTGTGAGTATGCATGTTAAGCTACAGATATTTAATTTGTTCATATACCATAGATAGCCTATCCTGACTCTTGCAACAAGGAAGGATTCTTTTTTATTGATTCTGAGATTTGATCATGTAACTAGACCATGTAACTAGATCATGTAACTAATTTTAATATTTAGAAACTGCAAGTTAAAAAAAAGGCTTCCTAGGTGGCTCAGTGGTAAAGAATCTGCCTACCAGTACAGGAGTCACAGGAGACAGGGGTTCGATTCCTGGGTTGGGAAGATCCCTTGGAGAAGGGAATACTACTCCATCCAGTATTCCTGCCTGGAAAAATCCCATGGACAGAGGAGCCTGGCAGTCTACATACAGCTCATAGGGTTGCGAAGAGTCAGACATGACTGAGCGACTGATCACACCTGCAAGTTATAAAACAGCTGTGCTAGTCTCAGAGGAAAATGAAAATTCTTGAAGTTCTTCTCTTTCTTGGGACCTGACCCTCCTTGAAACCAGGCTTCCCAGCCAGTACACATCAGCTTGTGACGCAGTATGCTGCTGGGGCGTCAGGCCCTCAGCCTATGGTGGATTGCAGGGCTAGGAGGCCACATCATCTAGGCAGAGCATCACCAGCCATGAGCAGCCGTGCCTGTTACTCCAGGATGCCCTGGGAATATCATTTTCTGTGTGTAATGTGATGTGAAAAATGTAGAGATGCACCATGGGTCTGGGTATCCAGGTTTACTCCTGTGATTATCCTATACTCCAGGTCTTCTTTTCTTGGTCTCCATTCTCACTTAGGTCCTCTCCCAAGCACATTATTTTCAAAAAAATTAATAAGGAATTATTGCAACAATTGGGAATAAATATTGGTTGAAAAAATAAATAAACCTGTAGGCACTCCTGTGTACCTCCAGAGGCCCTCTTTTGAGGTCTCTCATCTGTACATAGGGGAGAGAGTTTCCTGGCAAACATTAATATCTTCCTAATTAGAACATCCCATTCTGTTCCTGAATTTTTGTCTTGAAAAGAGAAAACCTGAAACTACAGCCTACTGAAGCCTGGGGTGTCTCTCTTAGGATCACCCACCCAATCTTTGTTTCCCCTTGGAAAGCAAGGAGATCAAACCAGTCAGTCTTAAAGGAACTCAACCCCGAGTGCTCTTTGGAAGGATTGATGCTGAAGCTCCAATCCTTTGGCCACTGGATGCAAAGAGCTGACTCATTGGAAAAGACCTTGATGTTGGGAAAGATTGAAGGCAGAAGGAGAAGAGGGTGACAGAGGATGAGATGGTTGGATGGCATCACCAACTTGATGGACGTGAACTTGGGAAACTCTGGGAGGCAGTGAGTGACAGGGAAGCCTGGTGTGCTGCAGTCCATGGAGCTGTGAAGAGATGGATACAACATGGTGACCGACAACAAAAACAATCTTTGTTTATCATAAGAAATGAGATTTCAATGGTCTCATATTTATCAAGTGTTGATGTCATTCCTGAATCTTTATGTTTCACATATATTAGTTATTTCTCATAGAACATGAAACCCTAATGAGCTAAATATTATTTTCAATCCCTGTTTTACAGATTAAAACAACAAACAAAACTGAGAAGCAGATAACTTATAAATCTTGCTCATGATTACATAGCACTACCTAGCAAGCGTCAGAGCTCACACTGAGAGCAAGAAGTCCAATTCCAGGCTCTAAGAGACAATGGTGTGCTATCTCCTCTCAATAGGCTGAAGGTGAACTTCCCAGCCTGAGAGTTTTGTTTCATTTGGTGTAAATTGTCATCCTCTATCCTAGTGCCAAAAGTCACTTCAAAAGGAAACAGCTCTGATGATCAACAATTGTTTAGAAGAGGTGTGATTTTGAGTTTTAAGAGTTGACCTTAGTTCAGCTCAGATCTCCTGTTTGATAGTCAAAGTTATGCTGTTATCCCCTAAAATGGATAATCGACTATGTCCCCACCTCTGTTACAGGCGACTCCATCCTCATATAGGAGTGTTTTGTCATCAGAAAAATGGTAAAAATCCGCCCAACGCGTCTTGTGGTCTATCCCCCCAAATTTGGCATATTGGTCCTCTTTGGAAGGTTCAAACCCTGTGAACTTCCTCACCACCCCAATCATCCACGGCACACCAATAATAATTATGCTTCCCGACAGTTAAATAATGTGTCCATTCTATGAATAATAATGGCTGCATGTTAAAAGTGGCCAAAGAGTAGATGATGTTCTAATTAGCCAGAACTGAGAAAACAACTCTAGTAAAAATCCTCAGCTTACTTAATGCTTCATAGTAATTAATAGTAATTGATAACAACTTGTAGCAATTAAGATCTAATATATGTACTTAATTTGCAAGTGTCCTCCTTACCTTGAATACATGTGTTCATCTAATATAACAGTCTGGGATTGAGGACTCATGCTTTTCCCCCTCTTCTACTGAGAAAATTGTTAAGGCTCTTACAACATGTCATGTTGTTGCTGGAAGAGAGTTTCAAGATCCTTTTGGCATACTGCAGCGCACTCTGGATGAAAACTTTGAAGCTTAGAGAAGTTTAGTCATTTATTCAAGTCACTTTTCAAGCCATTGGCAGGAACATTGAGTGGCATCCTGGGTCAGCTACTCGATTTGTGAACAGGGCTGGCATGTGATATGGTACAGTATATGGTGCTTTTGTCTGTATAAAAAATTACCTTTGCTTTGTTAGAAGAGGCCTGGGGTGCAAGGACTCTAAAATTGATAATCATGTCAAGTTAATAAATTAAAAGATGTTTTATGTCTAAAACGCCAAGCACTTTGTTTTATAGGTATAGTTCTCCTCTCTTCTAGACACTGTACCTGTAGAACAAATAAATGAACGTGCAAAGCTCACCCCTCTACACTCTGTTTGAACTCTTTGAATGACACTGAGCTCAGAACTTTGCGTGGCTTTTTATGTTAACTCTGTAAAATGAGACTCTCCTAGGGGAACTTATATGAATTCTATTCAGAGTTTAAAAACACAGATTTATGGAGAGCCCCAGATCAATCAAAAGCATGGCAGTGTTTGGAAAACACGCACACAGAAGAACAAGGAAAACTATGAAAAGACCCTGCCGCCAAGAATGGCTTGTTAGCAGTTGCAAATACCAAGATATGACTGTATAATGGAAATGTAGCAATGATCATTTGGGCAAAAACACAATTTGCATGAAAATGAATCAGGAAATGTCCTGGAACACCAGAAAGATGAACAATCTAGGATCCTGCAGGGCATGTTCACGTTGCTGAACATAAACCACATGATGGATCTTCCCGTCGTCAGACAACCTGGAGGGAGCATGGATCCCTTTCTAGACACTGACATTAGAGATGCACCATGGCAGATAAGGACCGCGCCAGAGGCACAGTGGTAAACAGTGTGCTTGCCAGCGTAGGCAGAAGATGGAGGAGATGCAAGTTCAAACCCTGTGTCTGGAAGATCCCCGGAGGAGGAAATGTCAAGTCACTCCAGTATTCTTGCCTGGATAATTCCATGGACAGAGGAGCCTGGTGGGTTACAGTCCATGAGGTGGTAAAGAGATGAATACGAATGAGCAGCTGAGCATACACACACACACACACACACACACACACACATTGCAAGTAATCTACATTTAAATGAGGAATGAATAGACAGATAGATAAATAGATAGAGATGGCTGTGTAAACTGTCTAAGTGATCTCCCAGCTCTATTTTTGATATCTGTTTTATTCTTTCATTCCCCAATAGGAAATTCATTAAAGGGAAGAATGCCCCTTAAATTGTACTCTGCTGTACCCTGGAGGAACACCTGAAAAACTTAATAACAAACCCTTGAGATTAGGCAAGTGGAGAGGAAAGAATTATGAAATAAAACAAAGCAAAGGAATCGTGTAAACAAATTAATTGTCTGGAAGTGAAAAGCACGTTTGTAATTTTGCCCTTGTCGAAGGAAAATTGGAGTTCATTATGCTCACTGACTGATTTAAAAGCTCCTTCTCACGCAGCGTCACCAAGAGAGGGAGTGTAGTGGAGTGCAAAGACTGAATCGGTTGCAGCGTCAATTAAAATAGAAATTCATTACTGAAACCTCCAGAGTAAAAGGTTGAGGCTTTATGCTTTATGCGCTGAGGATGGAGGGAAGTTTTTCTCATTTTATTTTCAGGTTTCTTTTTTTTTTTTTTTTCTTTCCTCTTCCAAATTGATTTTGAGGACTTTTGTTTTGGATTTCCAATAGTGGCTATTATACCATTTTGTTACAAATTGTGTTATCACCTGTCATGCATTAAGCACATTCTCTGTGCAAGCGTGCTAAGTCGCTTCAGTCATATCTGACTCTTTGTGACCTTATGTACCATAGCCCACCAGGCTCCTCTGTCCATGAGATTCTCCAGGCAAGAATGCTCGAGTGGGTTGCTATGCCTACCTCCAGGGGATCTTCCTGACCCAGGGATTAAACCTGCATCTCTTCAGTTCAGTTCAGTCGCGCAGTCGTGTCCGACTCTTTGCGACCCCATGAATCACAGTACGCCAGGCCTCCCTGTCCATCACCAACTCCCGGAGTTCACTCAGACTCACGTCCATTGAGTCTGTGATGCCATCCAGCCATCTCATCCTCGGTCGTCCCTTTCTCCTCCTGCCCCCAATCCCTCCCAGCATCAGGGTCTTTTCCAATGAGTCAACTCTTCGCATAAGGTGCCCAAAGTACTGGAGCTTCAGTTTTAGCATCATTCCTTCCAAAGAAATCCCAGGGTTGATCTCCTTCAGAATGGACTGGTTGGATCTCCTTGCAGTCCAAGGGACTCTCAAGAGTCTTCTCCAACACCACAGTTCAAAAGCATCAATTCTTCGGCGCTCAGCCTTCTTCACAGTCCAACTCTCACATCCATACATGACCACAGGAAAAACCATAGCCTTGACTAGACGGACCTTAGTCGGCAAAGTAATGTCTCTGCTTTTGAATATACTATCTAGGTTGGTCATAACTTTTCTTCCAAGGAGTAAGCGCCTTTTAATTTCATGGCTGCAGTCACCATCTGCAGTGATTTTGGAGCCCAAAAAAACAAAGTCTGACACTGTTTCTACTGTTTCCCCATCTATTTCCCATGAAGTGATGGGGCCAGATGCCATGATCTTCGTTTTCTGAATGTTGAGCTTCAAGCCAACTTTTCCACTCTCCTCTTTCACTTTCAACAAGAGGCTTTTTAGCTCCTCCTCACTTTCTGCCATAAGGGTGGTGTCATCTGCATATCTGAGATTATTGATATTTCTCCCAGCAATCTTGATTCCAGCTTGTGTTTCTTCCAGTCCAGCATTTCTCATGATGTACTCTGCATAGAAGTTAAATAAGCAGGGTGACAATATACAGCCTTGACGTACTCCTTTTCCTATTTGGAACCAGTCTGTTGTTCCATGTCCAGTTCTAACTGTTGCTTCCTGACCTGCATACAGATTTCTCAAGAGGCAGGTCAAGTGGTCTGGTATTCCCATCTCTTTCAGAATTTTCCACAGTTTACTGGATCCACACAGTCAAAGGCTTTGGCATAATCAATAAAGCAGAAATAGATGTTTTTCTGGAACTCTCTTGCTTTTTCCATGATCCAGCGGATGTTGGCAATTTGATCTCTGGTTCCTCTGATTAAACCTGCATCTCTTAAGTCTCCTGAATTGGCAGGTGGGTTCTTTACCACTAGCGCCTGGGAAGCCTGTCAGCATCACGTGAGAAAACTGAAGTTCCTGGAGGTCAAATTGGACAGCTGTTGAGTGGTGACACCCAAGAGTTTAAGACCAGGTTGGCCTGGTTTCTAATCTTTCCAGCTCGCCATAGAGACTTGTAAGGTAGTTCCTCTGTGCTGAGTTAGGGATGCATGTTGTATGCGTCCAGAATGGACATTACACAGTCAAATGCAAGCAGTGTGCTCTCAGGAGCTCAACGGGGTTACAAAGAGAAGAGGAGACAGGCAACACAGCCAGCCACTGCATGTGGGACCTTTGAGCTCCACAAATGCGCAGAAGCTCCCCTGGCTTGGCTTACATGTGCTTTATATGAGGATTGTATGTTTTAATTTGTGACAATTACTATTCTAATGAATATAAAGTCTTCCCAGGCTCCTGGCAAAATCGTAGGCTCCGCTGATGTAGACCACATACCCTTAAGTGGATTAAAAAAAAACACACAACAAACTTATAAATAGGATTTTTTCTTTCAAGAGTGAAGAAACAAGAAACAGAGTTCTGAACAAAAGGAGTCGTTCATCCTTCCATTCATTCATTCAGCCCACATTCACTATGTGCTGAACACCGTGCCTGTAAATCTCAGAGCTAAATGGCATGGACCCTCCCTGCAAGGTGTCACGGCCCAGGCATGTTGACAAACAGGTAAATTAGGGTTACAGCACCGCCAGGACAGAGGAAAGCACAGGCTGTTATGGAAACACGGAAGAGGTCATGTCAATCAGACTGAGGTAAGAGGTCCATGAAGACTTTCAGAAGAGATGGTGTTGGGACTAAGTTCTGTAGACGAGCAAGAGTCCAGAGGACAACAGGGGAAAGGACATCCCGGGCCAAGTGATTAGCACGGAGAGACGAGAGTGGTTCTGTGTAGTTAGGGAAGGGGTCTGTTGGTTTCATAAGGCTGTCATAACACATTAACGTCAACTTAGTCGCTTCAAAGAAAGAAATTAATTTTCTCACCGTTCCAGAGGTCATCTATCTGAAATCAAGGTGTCAGCCAGTTGGTTCCTTCTCGAGATTCTGAGAGAGATCCTTTTCCATCCTTCTCTTGTAGGTTAATAGACACATCACTTTGGTCTCTGCCTCCATCTTCAAATCATCCTCTCCTTGGAATTTCTCATTTTCTGCCTGTGTCTTCTTTCTTCTTTTAAGGACACTTGTCATTGGATTAGGACCCACTTAGATAATCCAGATGATCTCATCTCAAGATACCTAATCATCTCCTCAAAGACCTGTTTTTTTCCAAATAAGGTCACACACACGCACATGTTCCAGGTTGGCACACCTTTCGGAGAGCCACCCTTCAACCCACTACAAGTGATAAAGATCAATCAGTGACCTGATGGCGTAGGAAAGAAGCATGGCCCTCTCCTGCAAGCCCCTGTGTCCCTGCGAAGGTGAGTGGGCTTGATCTTGAAAGAAATAGGAGTTCCCTGGAATTGTAATAGTGCAACTGGCATCTATCTCTGGAAAATACTTAATTATACTGTTAATGTCTCCAGCCAAAGAAACCAGCAGTGGTTAACTGCTTGGTGCTTGTTACTGGTTGCAGAGAATACACTGTGAGGAACCATAGTGTCTCAGCTGCAGGGCGTTGGAAAGAACCTGTTAATATTGTAAGATTTGGACTTTGGGTGGGTGATTTGGAGGGGAATCTAAGAAAGCCAAGTTTGCACTAGATGAAACACTGAAAGCAAGGGCAGTTCTAAAAGGGAGCAGCCCATCAATACTTCCTATCTGTAGGGGAACCTGACTAGACTACGGATGAAAGTGAGGGTGTTGGTTTGCTCAGTCATGTCCGATTCTTTGCCACCCCATGGACTGTAGCCGTCAGGTTTCTCTCTCCCTGGTGTTTCCTCAGGCAAGAATACTGGACTGGGTTGCCACTTTCTTTTCCAGGGGATCTTCCCGACCCAGGAATCAAACCCGTCTCCTGCATTGCGTGCACATTCTTTACCCATCAAGACAATAGATACATTGTATCAATACTTGGTAAAAAAAGTAACAGTCACCAGCCAAAAGAGGGGAATGTTAGACATTGTGTGAATGAAGTAGTGACTTTTGTTTCACTTGCACAGGCAAAGTGAAGAAGTGACTGTTTTGCCTTGGTTTATGGCTGTCTCAGAGTGCCCTGTCTGAGATCTGTGTCCTGTGAGGTTGCTCATGTCCAGAAGGAGGATGGTGTGGTTAGCTGTGTCAGGGTCACGTTCTAGAGGTTGGGAGCAACTTTGTTTTTCTTTCTCAATACCGAACTAGGAAAATAATCATGGCTAAAATTCCAGCAGTCGTAATGAAGTACCTCAAACAAAGCATCCGACTGACCCTTAAAAGCTACAATGAAAGTCACAGCATTTTCTGAAAAGAGCTTCCATAACCCTTGCTTATGGGAGCACCCTTCAGACTTAATTTATTTCGGAGCCATGAGTTGGACAGCATCTATTTTAAAGACAAGGGGAGCTAGGTGAGAGGTATTCTGCCTGGCGTGCTCTTTTATCTACTGGTCGTGATAGCATTTTCTTCAGTTTCCCTGCAGAGCCTAACCCAGCCACATCCCTGAGAAGAAAGAGCTGAAAGTTCCCTATTGAAGCCTCTCCCTTCCTCTCCTGGGCTGCTCTATCTATTTAAATATGATAAGTGAGTCATACGCAGCTCTCTTTGATGAAAAATAAACAAAGGAAAGAATCCCAAACACTCCTGTGGCAAAGGTCCATTCAGAAGATACAGCCTTCTCAGTTAAGAGATTTATCTTTTTAAAGGAGGGCAGAAATAGGAAAGGGCTACAGAAGGGCAGGAATAGCCAACAAAACAAGGCAGCAGGCTTCTCCGTGAGGGAAAATGAAAAACAAGTACCTTTTCAGTCCAGCAAGAAAAAAAGAGTACAATATTATATAGCTGGTACTCCTAGGAATGACAAACCGCAAAGAAGAGGCTTCCCCCGACACTCTTAAGGAGAAAAGGGGCTCTCTGAAATGAAAGCCAGAGACATTCCATTGAAAGGACATATTTTTCCCCCTCTAACTTATAATTAGCCCAGGAGGCTGGCCTTTATAAACTTTTATCAAAGCAAGTTGCTCAGCACAGTGAGTTTGGCTGGTCATATTCATACATATAAGCACTGGGATATCCATTATAAATGCAAGCCAGCTGTCATCTTCTGAGGTGTCAACTGATTGCCAGTTCCGGTCAAGAAGAAATGATTCCTCTGCTGTCTTCATCTGTTATATACTTATCAGTGGCAACATGGAGATTTGACACCTTCAGTGACATAGCTCAACATCCTGTTAAATTGATCAGAAGTCCAGTTACATCAGTAGCTTCTGAGATCCCAAGCCTGTTTCCCTTTTGACATTCTGTTTGGATCGAACCCAACGGTAGAAGTGGTTCGTGAGGCTTCCCACTGCCCCTGCGTTTCCAGATCAGCCTGTTAATCCCTGACATAGAGACGGATGTGTTAACAGCTTCTGGGGCCCGAGGTTCCCCTGGTGGAGATGCCAGTGGGCCATGCGTGCTCCTTGGGTCTCAGGGTGATGGGCTTGCCTCGGCTGTGACTGACAGTGTGAGCTCGAGGGGTGGTTATATTTGGCAGGACATGGTTGGCACAGGCCACCTCAGACCTTGAAAACTTGGAGCTGATGCAGAGATGGTTAAACACATTGAAGACAGGTTGCCAACTCACATTTGTAGAGGGGCCAGACAGATAACGTGCCTGAGGAAATCCAGCAAGGTGGCTACTTCAGGGACAGTGACCACTCAGCTCCCACTAATTATGATCACTCAAAAATTTGAGTCTCTAATTGCCAACTTTTCGAGAGAAGCCAAATGTCTGGTGTATATGATAAATCCCTGGTGGCTCAGAGGTTAAAGCATCTGCCTCAATGCGGGAGACCTGGGTTCAATCCCTGGGTCGGGAAGATCCCCTGGAGAAGGAAATGGCAATCTACTCCAGTATTCTTGTCTGGAGAATCCCATGGACAGAATAGCCTAGTAGGTTATAGTCCACGGGGTCGCAAAGAGTCGGACCCGACTGAGTGACTTCACCTTCACCTTCACCTGACTTTTAAGTATTGGTGTCTAAGTCAAGCCTTTGGCAAGCCAAGTGAAACAGTTTGCCTTATAATAGGCTGCCATTTGGTAACATTGAGCTAAGGACGTGTTTCTTTGTTTGCTTCCTAATACTTAACGGAAGCTATGTGGACTCAAGTTTTAGGGTCTCCTTTAATCTCATCCTGAGAAGTGAGAGCAAATGAAAAAAAGATAGACAGGGAAAATGAAAATACTTTTCAAATGTCAGTGTATCCCCATGGAGCTAGGTGGTTGAATTAAGGGGTATAGCTGAACTTTCAGTGCTGTTTCCATAACTGAACAGTTAGTAATGGTGCCCTGGGGCAGGATTAAGTCACCAGACAGGCACTAGACAATTGATACAGTGCTAGTATCGATACATGAAGAAGATAGAGTGCAAGCCCTTTGCCTCTGAAAAAATTGTGAATTCACTGAGAGCACTGTGCTCACTTGCATGGTGTGTGTGCGTGCTCAATCTCTTGGTTGTGTCTGACTCTTTGTGGCCCCATGGACTGTAGCCCAGCAGACTCCTCTGTCCATGGAGTTTTCCAGGCAGGAATATTGAAGTGGGTTTCTATTTCCTCTTCTAGGGGAACTTCCCAACCCAGGGATCAAACCCATATCTCTGCATCTGCTGCACTGGCAGTTAGATTCCTGACCACTAGTACCACCTTGGGAAGCCAGCATACATGGAACAATTAGAAAAAATAAAGCCAAGATATTAATAACAAATATGCAAATGGGCTCTCGGGAAGTATGATTCAATTTCCTTCTTTAACAGTATCTCTTCTTAATAATGGACTTTCCAGGGGGCACTAGTGGTAAAGAACCCTCTGCCAGTGCAGGAGACGCAAGAGATGCAGGCTCTATCCCTGGGTTGGGAAGATCCCTTGGACGAGGGCATGGTTATCCACTCTAGTGTTCTTGCCCGGAAAATCCCCATGGACGGAGGAGCTTGGTGGGCTATAGTCCCTAGGGTCACAAAGAGTTGGGCAGGACTGAAGCGACTTAGCGCACACACACGCTTCTTAATAATGGTCCACAGAGAGGAGAGAAAAGCAGCATGTGGCTGTAGGATTTACTAGATGACTGCCGTTGCTGTTGGAGATTGGATATCAGGCAAAATGGGAAAAAAAAAGTTGGCCCTTCCAGATTCTGAAGTTCTGGAAGTTATGGCACTCCTTAAAAATGGTTCTTCTAAGTCCCTAGTTCTAAGGATGGTGGTAGTGGTTTAGTCGCTAAGTTGTGTCCAACTCTTGGGATCCCGTGGACAGTAGCCCGCCAGGCTCCTCTGCCCATGGGATTCTCCAGGCAAGAGTACTGGAATGGGTTGCCATTTCCTTCACCAGGGGACATTCCCGACCTAGGAATCGAACCCGGGTCTCCTGCATTGCAGGCAGATGATTTACCAACCAAGCTATGAGGGAATAGCTGTGAATTTTAGCAGACCTAGGAACTGAAAGCAATCATGTTCAGAAGCAAACAGCCTGGGTCATCTGCTCAAAAACTACCATGTAGACCACTGGTTCTTCGATTATGGTCTCTGGAATATAGCCCTCCGGATGATCTCATGAACTACAGAGAACCTCTGTTTCCCTTGGGAGAGGATGAAACATCAGTTAACCCATGTTTGAGGTCTAAGGATGATCACAATCTCTGCTGTCCCAGGAAACCCTGAACTGTTACAGGGCAGACCATCAAGACAGCACAGCCTTGGAAAGGTGTCTAACCCTTGCTTGTTTGGCTTGCTTTTGGTCTGTTTTTTCTCACTTGTGTGTTTGTCTTTGTGTTTTTAAGCCCCATTGATTCCTGTATTAGTTTTCTATTGCTGCTGTAATACATTACCACAAATTTCTGGCTTAAAATAGCATAATTTATTATCTCACGGTTCAAGTCCAGCTTCTAGAAGTCTGGGTAAAATCACAGTGTCATGGGGGAATTTCCTTTGTGGAGGTTCTAGGGAAGGATCCATTCCCTCGTCTTTCCCTGCTTCCAGAGGCCAGCTGTGTTCCTTTGCTCATGGGTCCCTCCCCCCATTTTCAAAGCCAGCAGCATCAGGCTCAGGGCTTCCTGTGCTGCCTTCTCTCTGGTTCTCTCCTCTGTCTCCCTTCTCCACCGGGCTACCTGGCAATTCCACTGGGCTCTTAGGGATAATCTAGGCTACTCTCCATAGTTTCAGGTCAGCTGATTGGCAATCATAATTCCCCTATACCATGGAAGGCAACATATTCACAAGTCTTATGATGTGGCCATTGGGAACCTTTGGGGCAGCAGCATTCTGCCCACCACAGTCCCCAGTATCTCTGTCTGGAGAGAGTGTGTACTTTTTTTTTTTCACATCAAGAAATGGAATCTGGCAATTTGATTAAAGTATGTTCAAATGCAACATATGACCTCTTCATCCACATTAATAAATGACTTTTCTATAACCTAGACAGTGTAATACTCAATAAAAAAAAGACATGGGCTTCGTAATCAGACAAGCCCGATTCCTACTCTGGCATGTTCTAGCTGTCTAATAACTTCTGGCTAGTTAAAAAAATTTGAGACATAGATTCCTATCTTCTGAAAGGAAGGAAAATACTTCTATGACTGTTTTCCTTAAATTACATAGAAATAATCTGTCAGAATCATAGAATTATAACCAATGGTATTATTATTTCCTGAAATCCTGAGTTCCATCTCAGAACTGTTGGGTAAGATCAGTTCAAGAAACCAAATTCTGTGTTTTTGTTTAATGAATTGCATTTAGTGAAAAACATTTCCCTAGGGTGTTTGTCTGATTTGTTAGCATATGTGAGATGCTTGAAATTCAAAGATGAAAAAGTGATTTGTAAATGCAAAATGGTGCTGCTGTCCTTATCAATAAACAGGTAAACCATCCTTTGAAGGCTGTGGCTGTGGATATCAGAAAGATAGAAAGATGGGTACCAAGAAGGAAGCCTCAGAGCTACTCAGAATTAAAGAAGATGAATCTTTACTGTCAGTTTAAGTCTCCCATCTGCTGGTGCACGTGGAGGATAGATTTCCTTTTCCACTAGATTTACTCTCTGATATACAAGTTTATCAGTCAAGCAAGGACTATTCATCAAGTCATTTCCCATCGATAACTCTAACCTAAACAGGACGGGCTGTATTTATTATTCACTCCTAAAAGGCCAGAGCTCATTGGCTGCTACTGTGGGGAGAGGAACAGACCAGGAGAGAGAAAGAGATGAGAGTACTCGAAGGAATGGCTGTGCACTGCAGTCAAGCTTGAATGTCACAGAGGCTAAAAACCAGAAAAAGCTCCAGTAATGGAAGGAAATCAGATACCGATCTACTAATCCCCTCATTTACCGACTACCCATTTGATGATCTTACTCTCATTTATTGATTCAACAAATGTTAAGCTGAGTCCGCTCCATAGACCAGGCCCATATAAGACTAAAGAAAACATCATACCAGTAATCACCATCACCCCCTAGAAACATGCACACATGTTTGCTCTGGAGTTACAAGAAATTTAATAACCTTTTGTTTCTGAAGACTGGATGCTCTTTAAAAAATATCAGCACTATCGTCACGTGATATAGCATAAGCTCCTACAATAATCTTTTTCTGAAAGGCATCACCATGACCAGCAATGTATTACTACTTTGGTCTTCCTTTGACACGATACAAAATCAAGGGACTACATTGCACGTGGCCTCCAGAAACTTTCCTTCAAAGTGGCAATCCTACTCATGCCACACACATTAAACACATTGAACAACATGGAATAAATGTCCAAGAATCTAAACCTAGTTAATTTGCAAGCCAAATCTTGCTTCAAATTGTGTTGACATTATTTGCTCCCTGGTTGGTGATCTGAGGTGCCTTTTAAGATGAAAGAGAAGACTTTGAAGCTACGGTTCCCTGTGGGTCCCTTCTCTTCAGGAAGTTTGGGAACCAGCAAGTCCTGGTGGAGGCCATTTCTACACCGCACTGGTGCTCAGAACTCAGATGTGGTGATGACCGTAGAGGGGAAGGCAAGGAGGAGGGAACCAGTGAGGAGGCGTCTTGGCAATCACAGTGTGGGTTCATTGATTTCTTGGAAGGCTTATAAATTCCCCAAACACCAGAAGCACCTGTGTTCAAACAGAGATTAGGTATGCAAGGCTTGTGTTCCAGAGCTAATTGGAAACTCTTTGATGACCTGTTGGTTTGGATTTGCATTGCCTGTGACTGCTCTCCTCGTGTGAATGCAGTGGGATTGCAGCATGTATGTCTTTGCCTTAAGTGACCTCAGTGGGCTTCCCAAGTGGTGCTAGTGATAGAGAACCCCCCCTGCCAGAGCAGAAAACAGGAGATCCAAGTTCAATCCCTGGGTTCCGAAGAACCCTGGAAGGATGGCACAGCAACGCACTCTAGTAATCTTGCCTGGAGAATCTCATGGACAGAGGAGCCTGGCAGTCTGTGGCATGCATGCCACCTCAGCAATGTAGAGGGGAGGAGAGATTGTCAGATGGCGTGCCAGGGAGTGAACACCCAAGGATAACTGACATAATATGGCATTTCTAAACACACTTTTCTTCAGTGAGCTTATGCTGGGAGACAGAGTGAATGTGAGGCTTCAATCTGTTATTCCCTCAATTTCCCCATTCTTGCAGGTCTTTCAAGCCGGAGCATCTTTCTTTCTTGAGTATGGTTCTAGTCCTTAAAGATACAGTACACATTTTTCATGCAGCATGGAAACCCAAGAAAATAACCCAACCAAAGAGACAGAGACATGACTTCCAAAAGCAAAGTGCCAATACTCTGCTTACTGAGCGATGGCACTGCACTGCACCCCAGGGCCAGTTTACGAGAGTTTCTAAGACAGTCCTGACCTGATCTTCTATGCTGACTTCATCACCTCACCCTGTCCTAAGACTGGACACCCCTGTGATCAACACACAGATGACTGCATGCATAAAGTGACTTTTATGGCGGGGGTGATGGGGAGACTTCCCTGGCTTCGGTATTTTCCATCTTTAATCTTTGCTAATTGCAGGTCGTACGCCTGTGAACTCACACACGGCTTGCCCTTCCCTTGCCCACGAGCCAGGAGCAGGTATAGTTTAGAAACTGAAAAGGCGCTTCTTAACACAAGGTTGGTTAGAACCCTGACTCAGGCATTTAATAGCTGGATGACCTTGAAGAAGCTGCTTGCTTACTGAAACTCCTGCATCTGTAAAATGGGCTGAATGATAGCTTCCTCCTGGTATTGTTAAAAGAAGTTTCCTTCTAATGCTCTCAGAACAACAGTGCATGGCACCTCTTAGGTGCTTAATAAATATTAGGTTATTGGCTATCTCCCCTACACCCTCCTCCTCCACACACACAGACATTTACATACTTCCTGGCTCCTAACCTCCTGCTCAGAAGTTTGAACATCTTTGAGGGAGGGAGAAGGAGAATAAGAGGAGATTGTTTACAAAAAGGAGTTTTAAGAGAAACAAGCAAAAAAAAAAAAAAAAAAAAGCACCTCATGGAAATAGCAAGAAAAGCATATCCAGATTGTCTGATCAGGGATGGTTTGGTCTCCCACTGGGACCAAAGGAAGCAGAAGTATTTTGTGTTAATGAAATTTGGTGGAAAATGCAGCTCTAAGAAAATACTGGCTGTGATTGCTCTATCCCTCTTTCTCCAAGTCTTTTCTCTTTTTCCTTCTTTCTTTTAAAAAATCTGATTGGTTATTTCTCAGCATATAAGGATGACATTTCTTTCCCTAAGAGTACTAGAGGAGATGGAGGTGCAGCTGAGCTGGTGAGCTGTCTGTCCTGCCCTGTCTCCGAGACAAACAGGGAAGCCAGCATCCCAGCGTCAGCCCAGCTGTGGGACTTGGGGAGGAACCAGCTTTTGAGGAGAAGCTGTTCTCAGTGAAACTGAAGCACACTAAGCGGGAGTGGACTACTAAGCCCTGGGAGGTGCAGGGAGGGGGAGTTGTTTGCTAATATATCCCTGGGGGAACTTCTAGTGTTTCTGGGCACGGCTGAGTGCACAGCTCATGAAAAATGCACCAGAGCATTGTTGGCGTTTGATTTCAGAAGAAGCTGCAGCACCAGGAGACCACGGTCTGTTTTCCTGCAACACCCAGATGACACACCAGGCTTTCACTGCTCTCTGTCCATCTATCCAGATGGTCCCAGTTACTCGGACAGAAAGCCTTGTGGTTTCTTGTACAGGGTGTTATCTATCCTGCTTCCAGCAAGGCATTAAACATGGCAAAGCTCAACTAGCAGAACTCTTTTATTTTCTTTTACTTTGTGGCTAAGAATGCTTCAGTGCCTTTATTTCCGAATATATGTTGCTGTTGCATCAAAAGTTGTTTCTCCAGTGAATCAAAAGAGCAACATGTACTGACTGTAAGGCAAAAGGAAGTGAAAGCATCTAGCCTCTGTTGGATATCTGTATATCTGGGTATCATTGCATATCTCCTGCTGTGCAGCGCAGAAGACATGGGTTTGATCCCTGGGTCGGGAAGATGCCCTGGAGAAGGAAATGGCAATCCACTCCAGTATTCCTGTCTGGGAAATCCCATGGACAGAGGAGCCTGGCGGGGTATAGTCCATGGGGTCTCAAAAGAGTTGGACATGACTGAGCAGTAACTAAGCAACAACAAATAGAGCGGGTATGATATAGCTACTTTCCATATCATATTTAATATCCTTCTCACTATTATGTCATAAGTGTACAAGTTTGATTAGCACATGTTACCATGGGAAGCAGCCCAGTATTCAGAAAGAGTGTGGGGCTGCCACTTATCAGCTGTGTGAATTTAGGTAATTACTTAACACCTCTGAGCATTTCTCTCCATGTGATGAAGTTAACAATGGCAGCTAGTAGAGGTGTCGTGAAGATTGAATATAATTGTAATATAATGTGTTAAAATCTTTACTTGATCTATAGGAGTGGGTCAGTGTTGAGAGCTCCTCTTGCAGAAAGACAAGAGAAAAAGACTCTTGAATCATTAGGAGATTGAATCAGTTAGTTTGCCTAAAGGCTCACAGCTGGCAGGGGGTTTGGTCAACGCGAAGCCCGCGAATGACTGGTTTTAGACTCTAAACTGCTGTTAGTAAAGGAGTTACTCAGTGCACCGCGTCCCATGTTGTACTGCCCACCCCAGTTTTGCTTGCAGTCTGATAATTTCAGGCACACATGTATCCTATGAACAGATCCTAGGAAATTGAGGTAAGTTGGAGAGTTAGCATACGTGCAGGAGAGAGATGCTAGCACTCTAGATGTTTCAGTTGAGTTGAGAATTTAGCCAGTCTCTATAGGCACGGGGCCATGATGAAGCATTTAGGTTCCACTTCAAAGTCTCAACAAAGTGTCTGCTCATGGAGTCCCCGCCTTGCGCTGTGGCTAACCGCTGGAACAAAACTATCAAAGATGCTTTCAGTCTCTCTGAGTCCTGTTCATTGTTGTTGTTATTAACACTCAGCACAGTATATGAGAGATGCCTGTGAAGGAATGAGCAGGAACCTCTCCACTGAGATGTAAACACATTTTGGGGGGAAGTTCTAACTGGATTAATCTATTCTGATGGAATTATCTATATATTTGTAGCTGAAGGAGGGGTTTTGAGGAAAGGGAAGGTCTGTTTTGATGCAAATTATTATATCCTGATATAAAGTATTGGTGCTTTTTGTTTGCTTGGTTGATTTTTGTGTGTGTGTAGGGGGTTCTTTGGCAGAAGCTTTGATTCTAAATATTGAAAGCTGGGGAAATTGAGGAAGAAAACTCCAACTTAACCACAGAGAGGCCTGCTCAGTAAGAGGGGGGCTGCTCAGTAAGGGGGTACTTGAGATGTAGATTGCTGCTCAGACACTTGAGGTAGGAAAGATAGAACACAGGGAGGAGAGAAGGTGTTGCAGTTAGCATGAAGACCAGCAACACGGGAACCAGAGGAGCTGAAATATAACACCTGCTCTACTGATTCCCTGCCAAAGGCATCATGGCTCTCTCAGTTCCTCGTTAAACAGACAAAATCCAGCCCAAACCTCTTTCTTACTCTGGGAAACACCGAAGCATTCATTTCCTCCCACAATTCAAGGTGAGACTGCAAGAAGTATGAATCTCACTTTTATTTATTTACATTCGTCCTTACTGTCATGATGGGTTCAAAGGCATCTGGGATGGGGGAACTGTCAGATGGTCGCCGTCCTGATGGAAGGCAGGAGGAAGCCAGAAGCACGCAGGGTCTGCTGCGCTCAGATCGCCTCCTGGGAGAATTCTAGAGGTTTGGCTGGGCTTGAGGCATTGCAGGGAAACAGTTGGTAGCATTTGTTTTGAGCCCTTACTGGCGAAAGCACAGGTAGAATAGAATTCTGTCTCCCAGTCTTTGTAGTCATAGCCACTTTTAAGCTGTTAATTCTTACGAGCAATGGCATGAGGTGGTCTGGCTTCTCTGATGGCTCAGCAGTGAAGAATCTGCCTGCGATGCAGAAAATGCAGGAGAGCTGGGCTTGATCCCTGGCTGGGGAAGATTCCCTGGAGGAGGGCATGGCAACCCACTCCACTATTCTAGCCTGGAGAATCGCCTGGACAGAGGTGCCTGCCAGGCTCCAGTCCGGGTCACAAAGAGTCAGACACAACCGAAATGATGAAGCACGCACGCAGGCCCGATGAGATGGTCAACACCTCCATATCCAGTGTAGTCTGGGTGGGCTGCCTGGTTCATGTGCAGATAGAATCACTGTCGCATCTTCTGGCTTAGTGTAAACTCTCTCAGCGCTGCCCAACCCTTTTGGCACCAGGGCCCAGTTCTGTGAGAGTTCTTCCATGGCCGGGGGAGGCAGAGGAGAGGCTGGCTCAGGCCGTCGTGCGGCTAACGGAGACGGGGAGTGACAGATGACTCTTGGCTCGCCCACCCGCCCCTCACCTCCTGCCATGCAGCCCGTATCCTAGCAGAACGTGGACTGGCACCTGTTGTGGCCCAGAGGTTGGGGACCCCCGCACTATGAAATGTTGGGGTGGCAGGGGAGAAAAGTTCAGGTTCTATTGATCTGCTCACAACGTTTCATGAGTTCAATAGAGAAAACAGTAAGGTGTGGAGTAGCTAGGGAAGTCTTCATAGAGGTGGTGATTCCTCTTTTTCTTTCTAGATTTATTTTTATTTACTTATTTGGCTGCACAGGGTCTTAGTTGTGACGTGGGATCCAGTTCCCCAATCAGGGATCAAACCCAGGGCCCCAGCATTGAGAACTCAGAGTCTTAGCCACTGGACCACCAGGGAAGTCCCTCCTTTTTCTTTTTAATCCAACTCTATAGAGATATAATTGCCATATAACACTGTATACCTTCATCCTGTGTGTTTGATTTCTACCTGTATGTATTGCAGAGTTGTTACCATAGCCTTAGTTAATGGCTCCATTACATCACATAATTACCATTTCTTTTTTTTTGTGGTCAGAACATTTAAGATCTGCTCTCTGAATGTTGTACATTTAATCACAGTGCTGTGCATTAGATTCCCAGGATTTATTTATCTCTTGAATTTATCTATTTTATAACTTGAAGGTTTGTAACTTTGACCAATATCTCCCCGTTTACTCCAATGCCAGCCCTTGGTAACCACGATTGTACTCTTTGTTTCTGTGTGGTCAGTCTCTCAGTCATGTCCAGCTCTTTGCAGCCCCATTGACTGTAGCCTGCCAGGCTCCTCTGCCCGTGGAATTTTCCAGGCAACGACACTGGAGCAGGGTGCCATTTCCTCCTTCAGGGGATCTTCCCAATCCAGGGATCGAACCTGCATCTCTTGTGTCTCCTCCACTGCTAGGCAGATGTTTACCGCTAGCTCCACCTGGGAAGCCCCCCTTTGCTTCAAAGGCTTTGGCTTTTTTAGATTCCACGTGTAAGCGAGATTATACAGTATCTGTCTTTCTCTGTTTGACTGGTTTCACTTAGCATGATGCCCTCAAGTTCCCTCCATGCTGTTGCAAATGGCAAGATCCCCTTGTTTCTCATAGCTGAATAATATGTTATTGTATATAAAAATACCACATCTCTTTATACATCCATCTGTTGTGGGCACATAGGTTATTTCTGTATCTTGGCTGTTGTGAATAATGGTACCATAAACATGAGAGTGCAAATACTCTTCAAAATCCTGTTTTCATTTCCTTTAGATACATTCCCAGAAGTGGGAATGCTGGATCATATGGTGGTTCTGTTGTCAGGGTCATGGTATATGAGTGTGAATAAAACACCTCTGATCCCATCAGCCTTCTCTTCTGCTCACATTCTGCCCTATGGTTGGGATCCGTCTACCTCCATTCACCCTTGATCAACGCAACTTACCCAGGTCTTATATGTAAAGCCCAACTCATGTGCCATCTCCTCTCTGTGGCTTGACTCGACTCTCCCTTACCTCTCTGCAAGCACAATGATTTTGCAACCATTTTGGTTTTCAGTGAATTCTGTCCCACATTCTATTCTACTTATTACCTTCTTCACTTGACTGAAATAGATGAAGCTATCGTTATATCCCTAATAGCTGGTGTAACAAACAACAGATATATACTTAGTAAAGTGAAGCCATGGCTTTGCTTGAGATGGGTTCATGATCCCGAGGAGATAGACACATGCAACTTTATTATGTATGCTAAATACTAAATCTATTTGAGGTCTTGAGATTGGTCATAAAACTAATATTTGCTATAAACCTAGCAAATCTGATTTCCAGATTTCTGCTATTCTCTTTCCAATAAGATGATCCACCAAAGAAATTCTCATTTCCATAAAAAGTAAAAATTGTGCTCAAATCAGTGTTGGGAATACTGAATACTCTGTTCTTTTGGATAGCTATGATTCCAATTAACATATTAAAGATTGAAAATTCCTACCGTAAAAAAATCTCCTCCTCACTCTTCCCCCCAAAACCTGATTGTTCCCAAACCCAGTGGATCATAGAATTTATTACAGGTGAAAACCAATCGGCATCCCACATCATTAGCAAACTTAGACATTCTTTGGGTGATGCTGCCTTTGAGATCAAGTATTCATATTGTGAAGAGTTTATAAAGCTCCTATGGAAACAATATCTGGAAGACTTTTACTCTAAACCTGCTTTGTGCTTGGAGGCAACTGTGCAAACTAGGTCAACGTGTTCATACTGGAGACTTCCAGGCCAGTTAGCATTCCTGAAGGGGAGAGAGAGGAGTATTGCCTAAGGGGTAACCTGGACTTCTCTGAGGACAGACCTGGGAGCAAGGAGGCCCTTGGGAAGTTCCTGCTTTGTGGGGCCTGAAGCTTATACAGTGTGTGTACGTGTGGTATGTAACTTCTTTAAGAAAAATATTGCAAAATTAGATATGAGTGACTATTAATTTAGCATGAGAAAAGAAATAACATTCACCAATTAAAAAAATAAATATCATAAACATTCCAGAAATATATACAATAATCTACTTTTTTGAGATAATTGCTTGACACACTTCCATGATATGTGTTCCCTACAATACAATTTATGTTCTCTTTGGATGCCTTTTCATGACAATTTTGTAATGTTTGTGAAAGTGAAAGTGAAGTCGCTCAGTCGTGTCCGACTCTTTGTGACCCCAAGGACTGTAGCCTACCAGGCTCCTCAGTCCATGGAATTTTCCAGGCAAGAGTACTGGAGTGGGTTGCCATTTCCTTCTCCAAGAGATCTTCCCAACTCAGGGATCGAACCCAGGTCTCCCACATTGCAGGCAGACGCTTTACCGTCTGAGCCACCAGGGAAGCTCCTTTGTAATGTTTACTACAGATAAAACAGAAGGGTAATTCAGTCCTTTTTTGGGGGGGAGGCTTGGTTGATCAAATGTTGTATTTTTTATTAGTAGTCGCTTTTGAAATGTTATATTGGTAAAGTGAAGTCAATTTTTAAGGAATATTTCAACTTTGGGGAGATTCTGTCAAGACTCGGTCATATAGAAATGGAGGTGGTCAGAATACTTCTGGAAGCCGGTTCTATACCTGGAAAGTGAGTAAAGCCTTAATTCTGCGAAGATATATTGTGAACTATATGAAGATATCCCAACAAAGAACTAAATTTGTCCCAATCCACCTCCCATTAGTTGGATCCCAAATCATTGACTGCTGCTTCATTAAGCCCTACATAAGGGGATGTGTGATGGAGAGGAGGTTAGAGATGAAGGGTATTGAGGTCTTCACATACTACAGCTAAAGTATCTTGTTTACCAATTTTACAGAAAAGACAGGGTCCAAGGAACACATTGCTGTGGCCACTCCCAGGGCTTTGGAAGTCCAGAATGAATGGATGCTCTAATGATTCAGCTTTCCTGGCTTCACTTCATGGGGGTGGGGGAAGGAGGATCTTCTGTTAGAAAGTAACAAGAGAGGTATTGTACAGCCCATCTTGGGTGGCCCTACATGGCATGGCACATAGTTTCCCTGAGTTAGACAAGGCTGTGGTCCAGGTGATCGAATTGTTTAGTTTTCTGTCATGGTGGTTTTCAGTCTGTCTGTCCTCTGATGGAGAAGGATAAGAGGCTTATGGAAGCTTCCGATAGGAGAGACTGACAGAGGGGGAAGCTAGTTCTTGTTCTGATGGGCAGGGCCATGCTCAGTAAATCTTTAATCCAATTTTCTTCTGATGGGTGAGGCTGTGTTCCCTCCTTGCTATTTACTTGGGGCCAAACTATGGTGGAGGTAATGAAGATAATGGTGACCTCCTTCAAAAGGTCTCCTGGAAAAGAGCCTGATGCTGGGAAAGATTGAAGGTTGGAAGAGAAGGGGACGACAAAGGATGAGATGGTTGGATGGCATCACCGACTCAATGGACATGAGTTTGGGTGGACTCCAGGAGTTGATGATGGACAGGGAGGCCTGGTGTGCTGTAGTTCCATGGGGCTGTAAAGGGTCAGACACAACTGAGCGACTGAACTGAACTGAACTGATTGCACAGCAAGAAACTCTGTATGGAGAGCAAGATAAGAAAGGTATCAAGAGGTCACAGGTTCAGTAGAGAGTAGCTGGAACTGTTCAGTTCAGTTCAGTCGCTCAGTCGTGTCCAACTCTTTGCAACCCCATGAATCGCAGCACACCAGGCCTCCCTGTCCATCACCATCTCCTGCAGTTCACTCAGACTCATGTCCATCGAATCCACGATGCCATCCAGCCATCTCGTCCTCGGTCGTCCCCTTCTCCTCCTGCCCCCAATCCCTCCCAGCATCAGAGTCTTTTCCAATGNAATTCATGCGGTCACAAAGAGTCGGACATGACTGAATGACTGAACTGAACTGATCTTTAGAAATAATCCATTCTTGGTTACTCAGTTGTAAAAACTGATTAGGCATTTAGAAAAATAGCAAGTTGAATGTCTTCCTCTCTCTTCATTCCAAAATAAATTCCAGATGTATCAAAAATCTTAAACATGGAAATGAAATCAGAATAGTACTAGGAAAAAGTATGGGATAATTTTTGGAATTTCAGAGCAAGAAAAATCCTTTGTGTTGCCTTCTGTACACAAGATCCGGGAGCCAGTGAATAAAAAAGATTGAGAAATTTAACTACATTAAAAAAAATTTAACTCACTGTATGGTAAACAGAAAAAAAAGAAGTTACAAACTCAAGGGGAAAATTTAAGCAACATAAAATAGAGAACTAATTTTTCCATTACATAAAGAAGCTTTCCAAAAAAATGCAGAAGCTTTCAGAAATCAATAGAGAGAAAATAGAAAACTAGGCTTGAAAAAAATGAGAGCTCTGAGAAAAAGAAATATAAATGGCTTTTAAACATATGAAGCAGTGGTCAACCTCTCTCAGATATACATTAAAAGCACAATTTTAAACCTCTTTTTATCTATCAAATGGGCAAAGATAAAATGTTTAATTACATGCTGTCAGTAAAAGTATGAGGAAACAGACAAAGACAGTGTTCTTGGGAATATATGCATTGGTGCTCACCCTTGGAAGGCATTTTGGTAGTGTGTATATTCAAATTTTAAATGTATAAGTCCACTTTCGGTATTTATTCCACAAATATTCTCATATGTGAGTGCAAAGATGTATGTACAAGATAATATATTAAAGCATTCTTTTATAACAAAGGTTTGTGAATAAACTAAATGCCTACTAACTACAAACTTCTTAAATGAATTATGATATATACATCTATGAAAAGAAACACAATTTTAAAATATGAGACGGCTGTAGAAACATGTAGTGATAAGGAATGACCTCCAAGATATATTGTTAAGTGATAAAAAGAACGGTATTTATTCCACAAATATTCTCATATGTGAGTGCAAAGATGTATGTACAAGATAATATATTAAAGCATTCTTTTATAACAAAGGTTTGTGAATAAACTAAATGCCTACTAACTACAAACTTCTTAAATGAATTATGATATATACATCTATGAAAAGAAACACAATTTTAAAATATGAGACGGCTGTAGAAACATGTAGTGATAAGGAATGACCTCCAAGATATATTGTTAAGTGATAAAAAGAAGGTGCCAAAGATGTTTAGTGGATGACAAGAAAAAGGAAATGTAAAAAAAGAAAAAGGAGATATATGTACAAATATACCTTTCATATCCATCTCTGTATTCTTCTGGAGCTATGCACAAGAAACTGGTTATATTGAATTTTTCTGGGAGTGAATATAGGAACCTGGTATGAAAGATGAAAACAAGACTTCCTTTTTAAATGAACACTCTTTTGAACTGTTTTGATATTTCTCATCATGTGTATGCATTAAATTTTCAAAATGAAACACTTTAAAAATTGTTAATAAAAAATGCCCCGTTGCCCTTAAAGAAATTTATCTTTTAAAATTAACCAGAAACAGGTGCTAAAATTTATGTTCCAAAATATTTATTATAATATAGTTTATAATAATGAAAAATCAGAAACAACTTCAATGTCCAATAATGAAACATTGGTTTAATGGGGTGAGAGGTAGGAGGAAGGTTCAGGAGGGAGGGGACATATGTATACCTTTGGCTGATTCATGCTGACATATAGCAGAAACCAATAAAATATGGTAAAGCAATTATCCTTCAATTAAAAATAAATAAATTTTTTTAAAAATTAGTTTTTACTGTTTAAAAAGTGTATTTAAATGAATTTCAGTATATCAATACAGTAGACTATTAAGTCATTAAAAATCACATTAATAAATTATGACTTAGGACATGAGAAAATGGTCATATGATAGTAAATGAAAAAAGATACAAAATAATATGTACAGTGTGGTCCAGATTTTTCCAAACACATACACACACAGAGAAAAATGCTTATGAGAGAGAAAGAATATTTCCCAAATGTTTTCCGGATTGTGGGTTTTCAGTTAATTTCTATATATTCCACATTTCCTATCAAGATGTACTAATTTTATAATAAAAAGCATTAAATTTTGTATGAAGAAAGAGAAAATTCCTATTGGCCAACTAATGTTAAATGACAAAGGAATAAACTCCCACTACGATGGATACTAAGTTCCCTAGACCAGGTGTTCTCAGCCTATGGGATCTAATGTCTGTTGATCTGAGGTGGAACTGATGTAGTAATAATAGAAATAAAGTATACAATAAATGTAGGTTTTCAGTTAATTTCTATATATTCCACATTTCCTATCAAGATGTACTAATTTTATAATAAAAAGCATTAAATTTTGTATGAAGAAAGAGAAAATTCCTATTGGCCAACTAATGTTAAATGACAAAGGAATAAACTCCCACTACGATGGATACTAAGTTCCCTAGACCAGGTGTTCTCAGCCTATGGGATCTAATGTCTGTTGATCTGAGGTGGAACTGATGTAGTAATAATAGAAATAAAGTATACAATAAATGTAATGCACTTGAATCATCCCAAAACCACAACCCCCTGCCCGGCCTGTGGAAAAATAGTCTTCCATGAAACTAGTCCCTGGTGCCAAAAAGGTTGGGGACCACTGCCCTAGACTCTCTGTGGAGCTTGGGGTCTGGCTTTATTAAATGCAAAGTCTGGGCTCTACTGAGGGACTGTTGTTTCCCAGATATCAGGAATCAAATACCAGTTGGATCAGATCTGCCAAAAAATGGTCCCCTGCCATTTTTGTCCTCGCATCACGCGTCGGAGACTCCTAGGATGGTTGACTTAGCTGGGGTCACATGGTATCTTGAATGACAGGCTGAGAGCTGCTGCACACAATGAGGGCTGAGTGTTTGTCAAGGCAGTGTTGAATTGCTGTGGTCAGAAGTAAACACTTGGCAGGGACAGCCCAGTGGGAAAAGTCTCCCATTCTGAGAAACACACCATGAAAGAGTTCAGCATTTCATAATTGTGGAGATGATGGTCTTTGAAATCACTGAAGTTTAAGTCCTGGTGCCAGTGTTATAGTCTGTAAGATTCTGAATGAGTGATCGGCTCTTTCTAGGCATCAGTTTGCTCAACCATACAGTTTATAGAGGCTTCATCATTGGGAAATAAAACAGGAAAAAGAAATGAAAGGCAAACAAAAATAGAAGGAAGGTTTTCCAGGTTGAAAAACAAGAAGTAAAACTATCTGTATTCACGAATATTATCTTCTGTATAGACAATCCTAAGGTGTCTACTAAAACTTATTATGGAAAAATAGAGTTCAGCAATCTTGCAGGATACAAGATCAATACACAAAAATAAACTTTATTTCTATACACTGGCAATGAACAATCCAAAAATAAAATTAAGAAAACAATTCCATTTGCAGTAACACCAAAATGAGTAAAATACTTGGGAATAAATTTAACAAAAGAGATATAAGACTCATATGCTGAAAACTACAAGATATCATTGAAAAGAGTTAAAGACCTAAACAAATGGAAAGATATCTGTTGTTCATATATTTTAAGATTTTTCAGTTCAGTTCAGTCACTCAGTCGTGTCCGACTATTTGTGACCCCATGAATCACAGCACGCCAGGCCTCCTTGTCCATCACCAACTCCCAGAGTTCATTCAGACTCACGTCCATCTAGTCCATGATGCCATCCAGCCATCTCATCCTCGGTCGTCCCCTTCTCCTCCTGCCCCCAATCCCTCCCAGCATCAGAGTCTTTTACAATGAGTCAACTCTTTGCATGAGGTAAGCCAAAGTACTGGAGTTTCAGCTTCAGCATGAGTCCTTCCAAAGAAATCCCAGGGCTGATCTCCTTCAGAATGGACTGGTTGGATCTCCTTGCAGTCCAACAGACTTTCAAGAGTCTTCTCCAACACCACAGTTCAAAAGCATCAATTCTTCAGTGCTCAGCTTTCTTTATAGTCCAGCTCTCACATCCATACATGACCACAGGAAAAACCATAGCCTTGACTAGGCGAACCTTAGTCGGCAAAGTAACGTCTCTGCTTTTCAATATACTATCTAGGTTGGTCATAACTTTCCTTCCAAGGAGTAAGCATCTTTTAATTTCATGGCTGCAATCACCATCTGCAGTGATATTGGAGCCCAAGAAAATAAAGTCTGACACTGTTTCCACTGTTTCCCCATCTATTTCCCATGAAGTGATGGGGCCAGATGCCATGATCTTAAGCATTCTTTGGCATTGCCTTTCTTTGGAATTGGAATGAAAACTGACTTTTTCCAGTCCTGTGGCCACTGCTGAGTTTTCCAAATTTGCTGGCAGATTGAGTGCAGCACTTTCACAGCATCGTCTGACTTTAAGACTTTTACTATTATTAACATGGCAGTATTCCTCAAATTGATCTATAGTGGCTGATCAAATCTATAGTGGGAAGATCAAACTGATCTTCCCAGGCGGCCCTAGTGGTAAAGAACCTGCCTGCCAATGTAGGAGACATAAGAGACGTGGGTTTGATCCCTGGGTTGGGGAAAATCCCCTGGAGAAGGAAATGGCAACCCACTCCAGTTTTCTTGCCTGGAGAATCCCATAGACAGAGGAGCTTGGCAGGCTACTGTCCGTAGCATCATACAGAGTCAGACACAACTGAAGCGACTTAGCACAGACCTCCAAAAATCTCAGTTGCCTTTCTTGCAGAAGTGGACAAAATTATTCTACATTATCGGATAATTTTATATATATATATATATGGAAATGCAAAAATAGACAAAAACAATAGACAGAATAGACTAAATTATCTTGGAAAAGAAGAACAAAACTGAAGAATACACACTTCCCAGTTTCAAAACTTATACAGCTATAGTAATCAAGTCACTGTGTTACTGGCATAAAAATAAAAATATAGATCAAGCAAAATTCAAAAATCTGAAAATAAACCTTTCCATTTACGGTCAATTTATTTTCAAGAAGAGTGCTGAGACAATTCAATAAAGAAGGAAAAGCATTTTCAAAAAGTTGCACTTGGACAGCTAGATAGCCACATGCAAAAGAATGAAATTGGGCCCCTCCCTCACACACTACATATGGAAAATAACTCAAAATTGATTAAAGACCAAAAGTTAGGGCTAAATCCATAAAAGTGCTAAAAGAAAACATAGGAGGAAATCTTCATGTCTTTGGATTAGGCAATCATTTCTTAGAGACAACACCAAAAGCACAAACAACAAAATAAAAAATAAACTGAACTTCATTAACATGAAAAACTTTTGTGCAATCAAGGGCATTGTCAAGAAAGTAAAAAGACAACCCATAGAATAGGAGGAAAATATTTACAAATCATATATCTGATGAGGGGCTTATATCTAAGCTATAGAAAGAACTCTTACAAGGCAGCAACAACAAAAGAGACAAACAACCCAATTTTTAAATGGGCAAAGATTTTGGACAGACATTTCTCTAAGTAATATATACAAATGACCAAGAAGCACATGAAAAAAATGCTCAACATCATTAGTTATTAGGGAAACAGATCAACATTACAAAGAGATACCACTTCATGCCCACTAGGAGGGCTATGACCCAAAAAAATGGGGTTACACGCTAGTGAGGATGTGGAGAAACTGGAGATCTCACACTGTTAGTGAGAATAAAAAATGGTGCAGCCATTCTGGAAAGCAGTTTAGCATATCCTCACACCAGAGTGACCATCCGTTCCGTTCCGTTCAGTCGCTCAGTCATGTCCGACTCTTTGCGACCCCATGAATCGCAGCACGCCAGGCCTCCCTGTCCATCACCAACTCCCGGAGTTCACTCAGACTCACGTCCATTGAGTCTGTGATGCCATCCAGCCATCTCATCCTCGGTCGTCCCCTTCTCCTCCTGCCCCCAATCCCTCCCAGCATCAGGGTCTTTTCCAATGAGTCAACTCTTCGCATGAGGTGGCCAAAGTACTGGAGCTTCAGTTTTAGCATCATTCCTTCCAAAGAAATCCCAGGGCTGATCTCCTTCAGAACGGACTGGTTGGATCTCCTTGCAGTCCAAGGGACTCTCAAGAGTCTTCTCCAACACCACAGTTCAAAAGCATCAATTCTTCGGCACTCAGCCTTCTTCACAGTCCAACTCTCACATCCATACATGACCACAGGAAAAACCATAGCCTTGGTGGTGGCTGGGCAGGCACAGGAGGGCCTAGAGGAGCTATCCTATGGTGAAGGTCAGGAACAGTGGCGGTAAGGAGATACTCCTCGTCCAAGGTAAGGTGCAGTGGCTGTACTTTGCCGGAGCAGCTGTGAAGAGATACCCCACGCCCAAGGTAAGAGAAACCCAAGGAAGATGGTAGGTGTTGCAAGAGGGAATCAGAGGGCAGACACACTGAAATCATACTCACAGAAAACTAGTCAATCTGATCACACTAGGACCACACCCTTGTCTAAATGAAACCAAGCCATGCCTGCGGGGCAACCCAAGATGGGAGGGTTATGGTGAAGAGGTCTGACAGAATGTGGTCCACTGAAGAAGGGAATGGCAAGCCACTTCAGTATTCTTGCCTTGAGAACCCCATGAACAGTATGAAAAGAGTGACCATAAGACCCATAAATTCCATCCCTACGTAAATACACAAGAGAGGTAAAAACGTATTCACACAAACATTTAGGATATTGTCACAATGGGATATCACCTCCAAGAAGGACTAAAATAAAAAGTAGTAACAACACCAAGTGCTGGCAAGCATGCAGAGAAACTGAAACACACACACATTGCCCCTGGGAATGTAAGATAGTACATTCAGCAGTTGCTGGAAAACAATTCAGCAATTGGCTACGAAAACTAAACATACAATTACTAAGTGGTGGTGGTGATCAGTTGCTCAGTCGTGTCCAACTCTTTGTGACGCTATGAGCCTGCCCGGATCCTTTGTCCATGAAATTTTTCAAGCAAGAATACTGGAGTGAGTTGCCATTTTCTCCTCCAGGGGATCTTCCCAACCCAGGAACTGAACCCATGTATCCTGCATTGTCAGGCAGATTCTTTACCAGTGAGCCACTTGCTGCTGCTGCTGCCAAGTCACTTCAGTCATGTCCAGGCCCATAATTACTATATGACTAACAATTGTACTCTTGGCTATTTGTGCCAGAGAAATGAAAAAATTTTTGTTCAAAGATAAGTGAAACTGTATGAAAACTTGTACATGAATGTTCTCAGCAGTTTTATTAGTAATAGCCAAAAACTAGGAACAACCCAGACATCCTTCAGTGGACGAACTGTTAAACTCTGATACATTCATACCATGGAATACTACTTAGCAATAAAAAGGAATGAATTATACACACAGAAGCTCTATGAATCTCCAAGGAATTATGCTGAGTATTAAAAAAAAGAGAAAATTATATGCTATATGATTCTATTTATATAATACTTTTGAAAAGACAAAGCTTAGAAATAAACATACTGTTGGTTGCCAGAAGTTGGAGACTCGGGCTGAGGGATGGAAAGAAGTGGGTGTGGTTATTCAAGGGCAACAGGAAGGGTCTTTATGGTAATAAAAGTGTTACCTATCTTGATGTCATGATGAATTCACAAACCTATACATGTGATGGGACTTCCGTGGTGGCTCAGATGGTAAAGCGTCTGCCTACAGTGCAGGAGACTGGGGTTCAATCCTTGGGTCGAGAAGATCTCCTGGAGAAGGAAATGGCAACCCACTCCATTATTCTTGCCTGGAAAACCCCATGGACCAAAGAGCCTGGTAGGCTACAGTCTATGGGGTCGAAAGAGTCGGACACGACTGAGCGACTTTCTTTCACTTTCACATACATGTGATAAATTGCACAGAACTAATTATACATACACAAGTACAAATGGAGAAATAGTAGTAAGATCTGTGATTTATATCAGTGTCAATATCCTGGTTGTGACACTGTACTATTGTTTTACAAGATGTCATCACTGTAGGATTATGGGTGAAGGCTGTACAGAATCTACTACTTCTTACAACTGCATATGAATCAACAATTATTTCAAAATTGAAAGTCTCATTTTAAAGTGAAAGTGAAGTTGCTCAGTCGTGTCTGACTCTTTGCGACCCCATGGACTGTAGCCCGCCAGGATCCTCAGTCCATGGGATTCTCCAGGCAAGAATACTGGAGTGGGTTGCCATTTCCTTCTCCAGGGGATCTTCCCCACCCAGGGATCAAACCCAGGTCTCCCGCCCTGCAGACAGACGCTTTAACCTCTGAGCCACCAGGGAAGCCTTCATTTTAAAGTCCCCTACTTACTATGATGGAAGGAAGAGAGGAAGGGAGGGAATAAAATTAATACTAACTATGGATTTACCGTAGGGTCGCACAGAGTCGGACACAACTGAAGCAACTTAGCATGCATGCATGAGTTGGAGAAGGAAATGGCAGCCCACTCCAGTGTTCTTGCCTGGAGAATCCCAGGGACGGGGGCTGCCATCTGTGGGGTTGCACAGAGTCAGGTATGACTGAAGCAATTTAACAGCAGCAGCAGCAGCATGGATTTACCATGTTCTGAAATCCAGGCTCTTTAACACCTGATTGGAGATCACTATTATCATTATGATTGTCCCCATTTTATAGATGAGGAGACTGAGGCTTAGAGAATAACTGTCCCGCTCTCAAAAGCACACTTTGAGGCATCAGGAGTCAAGCCTTGCTCCCTGACTCTCCCTCTGCCTGTTTCCATCTTTTAGGCAAACACAGCCATCAATCACATGTCAGCAATGACTACATTACTCAAGAGGAAATTGAAGCCAGACTGTAAGACGCAGTCACAAAATTCATGATTTCTTCCCCTACCCCTGCTCCTTCTACTTGGTCCCTTTTTCATATGGATCGGGTTTTTATTTCTGCGTTTATTGCACACGCAAATTACAGATGAGAGCATCGACTACACAAGTCATTACTCAGAGTAGCATCTCCCCAACTGCCACCGGACGAGGACCGAACAGCTTGTGGTTAATTTGCTATATAATCACTGCCTGTGACAGGGGGGCCGGGCTGTGCCTGTGCTAATATTAGGAAAGGGGAAGCTGAGCAAGGAGAACTCCTGGGGCGTGGGGGGCGGGGGAAGCATGGTGTTGAACCAGGGAAAAAAGAAGAGAGAAATGCAGAGGAGCAGAGAGAGGGTCTCTGCCACAGTCAGAGGCATTTGCTCCTCTGCTATAGAGGAGTAGAGGGCTTCCCTGGTGGCTCAGAGGTTAAAGCGTCTGCCTCCAGTGCAGGAGACCCAGGTTCGATCCATGGGTCAGGAAGACCCCCTGGAAAAGGAAATGGTAACCCACTCCAGTATTCTTGCCTGGAGAAGCCCATGGATGGGGAAGCCTGGTAGGCTACAGTCCACGGGGTCGCAAAGAGTCGGACACGACTGAGTGACTTCACCTTCATAGACGAGTAGAACTGCTCCATTCCATCAGTCCTGTCTTCACAAAAGAAGAATCTCCGTTGTCCAAACCTCCACCACCTCCACTCAGCCAAGGGGTACATCTGTATGTACACACTGCACCTACTGTGATGGGTCAGAGGCTGGAGGAAATTGACCAACAGGCAAGAGTTACACCATCATACTAATATCCTAACAATTAAATAAGAAAGAAGACCAGCAATCCAATAAAAAATGGGCTAAGGATATGAACAAGCAGTTCTCCAATTAGGAAACTCGGCCTCAAAACATACAAAAAGAGGGACTTCTCTAGCAGTCCAGTGAATAAGAGTCCAAGCTTCCATTGCAAGGGGCATGAACATACAAAAAGATGTTCAACATTAGTCTTAATAAAAAGGGTATGTACCCTGCATATGTTCCAGTGTCTCCTGGTTTACAGTCTATGGGAACTTGAATAGAATTTCTATCCTGCTGTTGTGTGAAAATTGTATCAATATTAATTATGTTGAACTGGTTCACAGTGCTTTTCAGGTTCTATTTTTCTGTCTATTCATTCAATTAATGTTTGAGAGTTTGATATTGAAACTCCAACTAAGAATCTTAATTTATCCACTTAAAAACTAAGTGCAACCTACAGTGGAACTATATGTAACTTTATTCTGCATTTTCCAAGCCCTCTGTAAATGTGTTACCATACTTTCATGATTTAAAACTTTTTTAAGAAATTCAAAAGAAAATCACAAAGAGATACCATATTTTTACCTAGCAGATGGACAAAGATCAAAATGTTTGATCACACACTGAACTGCTCAGAGTGTGGAGAAGCCATAACAAAAAGATGTTCAACATTAGTCTTAATAAAAAGGGTATGTGCCCTGCATATGTTCCAGTGTCTCCTGGTTTACAGTCTATGGGAACTTGAATAGAATTTCTATCCTGCTGTTGTGTGAAAATTGTATAAATATTAATTATGTTGAACTGGTTCACAGTGCTTTTCAGGTTCTATTTTTCTGTCTATTCATGTTTGAGAGTTTGATATTGAAACTCCAACTAAGAATCTTAATTTATCCACTTAAAAACTAAGTGCAACCTACAGTGGAACTATATGTACTTTATTCTGCATTTTCCAAGCCCTCTGTAAATGTGTTATCATACTTTCATGATTTAAAACTTTTTTAAGAAATTCAAAAGAAATTCACAAAGAGATACCATATTTTTACCTAGCAGATGGACAAAGATCAAAATGTTTGATCACACACTGAACTGCTCAGAGTGTGGAGAAGCCATTGCTCTCAAAGGCTGGTGAGAGTATAAACTGGCACAGTCTCTGTGGGTGGCAATTCAACATTGTATCAAGCTGTTTGAGGCACATACCCACTGACCCATAAATCCTACTGCTCTAGAATATATTTCACAGACATACTTGCATATATGTATGCAAAGTTGGATGTACAAGGCTATTCACTGCAGCACAGTTTATAATAACAGAAGATTGGAGACAGCCTGAATGTCCATCAACAAGGGACTGCTTAAACAAATTGCCGTACATCCATACAATAGAAATCTTTATGGCTGTTAAAAAAGAATGAGGCAGCTCTTTATGGACGGATATGAAACAATCTCCAAGATATATTGTTAAGTGAAAAAAAAAAAAAAAAACAAAGTGCTGAACAGTGTGATTAGAATGCTGCTCTCCATGAGGGTTTTTTAAGGATGTAGACACATACACATCCTCGCTGATATACACAGAGGATTCTTCCAAAAGGATGACAACTTTTGCAATATTTGGTTCCACAGAGAAAAAAGGGGCTCTGGAGCTGGGAGCACATTGGAAAGGAGGCTTGTTACTCTCTTTTACCTTGCTTACAGTTTGGTTTGTGAGGACTTCCCTGGTGGTCCAGTGGTTAAGACTCTGCCCTTCCGCGGCAGAGGGCTCAGGTTCAAACCTTTGTGGGGAAACAAGGATCCACATGACAGATGGCATGGCCAAAAGAAAAAAAAATTTGTAGCACCCCCACAATTTCACTTCAGTGCATAACTATGCTAGGGACTTCCCTGGTGGTCCAGTGGCTAAGACTCTGCACTCCCAGTGCAGGGGGACTGGGTTCGATTCCTGGCAGAAGATTTGTTCCTTACAGGCCCTGAGCATGGCATACATTGCTGGTGAAGCATCTTCCAAAAACAGTTTGGGAGTTCCTCAAAGAGTTAAATATAGAGTTAATATGTGACCCAGCAATAAGTTCTCATAACAACTTGTATGCAAATGTTTATACTGGTACCATCCTTAATGGCTAAAACTTGGAAGCAACACAAATGTCTACCAACTGATAAGTGGATAAACAAAATATTTACATGGACTATTATACATCATGTATACAATCCATTTCAATATATGCAATGGAATATAACTCAGCAATAAAAAAGAATGATGTATTGATACATGCTACAACATGAATATCCTTGCAAACACTACACTAAGTGAAAGAAGCCAGTCATGTACAAGTCCATTGCTATGAAATATCTGGAAGGGGCATATCCGTGGAGACAGAAAGGAGATGATAGTAATGGTTTCCAGGCTTAGGGGCTGAGAGGAATAGAAAGTGATTGTTAATGTATGTGAGGTACCTTTTGGGGGATGATGAGAATGTTCTGGAATTAGAGAGTGGTGGTGATTGTACAACTTTAAAAACTAAATACTAAAAACCACCAAATCATATACTTGAAATGGGTGAATTGTAGGGTGCATGAATTTTATTTCCATCATGCTGTTAACCAAAGGAAAGTTCAGAGAACTAAATATAAAACCTAAAACTATAAAACTTCAGAAAACCATAGCAAAAGGAAATCTGTGTAACTTCAAGTCAAAGATTCCTTATACACACCACAAAAAGCATGAAAGATGTTCTCTGAAAGATAGTGTTAAGAGGAAGAAAAGACAAGCCACAGACTCAGGAAATTACTTGCAAATAACATTTCTGCTTAAAGGATTTGTATTTCCAGTATATAAAACTACCAAAATTCAATAATAAGAAAATCAGTGACCTTTTTTTTAAGTTCTTTGTATTTATTTAAAATTTTTGAGGCGCTGCATTGGGTCTTGGTTGCTGCCTTCAGGCTTTCTCTAATTGCAGAAAGTGGGGGCAACTCTCTAGCTCAGTGAGCAGGCTTCTCATTGTGGTGGCTTCTCTTGTTGCAGAGCACAGGCTCTAGGGTGCTTGGGCTTCAGTATTTACATCTCACAGGCTCTAGAGAACAGGCTCAATAGCCATGGCTCATGGGCTTAGTTGCTCCAAGGCACGTAGAATCTTCCTGGACCAGGGATCCAATCCGTGTCTCCCGCATTGGCAGACAGATTCTTAACCTCTGGACCACCAGGGAAGTCCAACCTAACTTTTCTAATTGGTAAACACTGTGATCAAACACTTGACCAAAGAAGATTTCTGGATGGCAAATAAAAACATGAAAAAAAAAAGCCCCAAATCATTATTCACTAGGGGAATGCAAATTAAAACTGAGATAAGATTTCATTCTACTTCTGTCAGCATAGCTAAAATTTAAAAGACTGACCATATCAGATAAGGGTGAGAATTTGGAGCAACTGGAACTCTCACACGATGCTGGTATGAAATGGTACTGCTACGCTGGAAAAATTTTAGCAATTTCTTAAAAAGTTAAACATACACCAACATGTGATCCAGATATTTCACTCCTAGGTGTTTATCCAAGAGAAACAAAAGCATATGCCCCTACAAACACATGCACAGGAATGTACATAACAGCATTAGCACTAACAGCCAAAAACTGGAAATCAACCAAGTGTCCATCAACAGGTAGAAACGTAAAATTCATGGCACATTCATGGTATGCATGGTATACTCATCCACTGATAAATGATAAAAAGAAATGAACTATTAACACACGCAACAACAGGGGTGAATTTCAAAAAAGCTATGTGGAGTGAAAGAAGTCAGAAAAAAATGCATACTGTATGACTTCATTTGTATAAAATTCTAGAAAAGCAAAGGAATCTGCAGGGACAGAAAGCAGGTCAGCGATTGCTTGGGGATGGGAGGGAGGAGAGATTTAGGAAGGCGGGAAGGAGGCTTGTCAAGGGACATGAGGAAACTTTGGGGAGTCACAGATATGCTCATTATCTTGAGTGTAATGTTAGTTCTCAGACGTACACATATGTGAAATCTTTTCAAATTATATACTTTAAACATGAGCAGTTAATTGCATATCAAGTAAACCTCAACAAAACTGTAAGAAAAAATATTAACAGGACTTGTGAATGGATTGGGGGGGCAGGCAGGGAAAGGGGAAAGAAACATCAGGTGTGACCCCCACCCCAAGTTCCCAGCTTGAGCCCCTGAGTGATGGAGGTGCCATATCCTGATGTGGGAATACTCCAGAGAGAGAGAGAGTGACAGGGGGCTGGAGAGAGAAACAGAAAGTTTCCCTGGGGGTGTGTGCCTTAGCCCAGAGGGAGAGAAAAGCAGAAAACCTGAGAGGCAGCCCCCAGGGCGAGTGAGGATGGAGACAGGGTCGAAAGGGGGAGAGTGGGCTGAGAACCAGATCCACAAAGTCCCCAGAGACCTTACAGGAGCATCTTAAGCTTAGGATCCAGAGCAGAGCTATGCCCAGGGCTGGCCCCCAGGCCTGAAAGGGGGATGTCGTTGGAAGGATGCAGGAAGGAAGAGGGCATTCCATTCCACTCTCCCCCGGACCTGGCACATACAGTTCCACGTTGAGATCAGTGTAATTATCCCCATTAGACAGACAAGAGAACTGAGGGCCACAGAAGAGAGGAGACCTATCTCCCAAGGTCAACCAGCTTGTATCCAATCCACAACTGGGGGTTCAAGTGCTCCTTTTGGACACTGAGGTGCCCAGGAGAAAGCCCACAGGGGCCAGGTTTAAACCCAGCACCCATTAATGCCCCCCAGGGCACAAGCACACGTCTAAGGCAGTTAGCGTGAAGGAGGGAGCACAGCTAATTGCCTGTACAAATTAACTCTAATGTGGTCGGTATCGACGTACTTATCTTTCTTTAATTACATTAATCAATTAATGAAGAAGATGGCTTCCTCTGATGATAATTTCCAAGGCCCATATGTTCTTGGGCATCTGGGTGGAGCACAGGAATTTCCTCTGGGGCTCTGGCTTCCATGGACTACAGGGCAGGCATCAGTAGGAGATCTGCTCGAGAATTCTCCACCCTGAAGCTGAGCACTGTGAGAGGAGAGGCAGGAATCAAGTACTGATTCCAGGAGAGGTGACCAGCGGCTGAAGTGCAGACTCCTCACCTGGCATTCAAGGCCCCTCTCCAGCCCTGCACCCTCAACCCATGTTTAGAGCCTGGGCTGACTGATTTTCTACCAGCTAACCATGCGTGCTCCTCCACCAGGGAAGCCAGCTCGCATCAGTCAGGGTCTAAGGCAGGCCAGGCTGTTGTTCCTTCCCAGTGCCTCGGAGAAGGCTTGCCTACAACAGCCTCCTTCATACATCCATTTCCGATTCAACAAATATTTACAGTCCCTGCTGTGGGGAAGCCTCCAGCCCTTTGGGACAGACAGACATTAAACAGATCTATGACTACACAGGGCAGTGGTTCTCAGCCCATTAGAATCAGCAGGGGAGCTTTTAGGTACAATGCCCAGGCCCCACTCCAGACACATTAAAACAGAATCTCTATGGGCAGGGCCCAAACGTCGGTAATTTTTTTTCATTCCTTCAGGTGATACGGCTCTGTAGGCAGCACTGAGACCTTATCTGAAATGCTGCTACCCAGGGTTTCTTGCCCCAGAGGTTTTTCAGAGTATGACCAGCCAACTGTGCTGATACAATTCTTTGTTTCAATGAGATGAATTTATGTTAGCTACTCTGTTTTCCATGTGTAAATGTGGCCCATCTTGGGGAATAGGATTTCTCAGGTTCCTGCTCACTCTGATTTGTCTTTTTTTTTTTCCCTAAAAATAAAAATAATTCGCTTCTACTCATCAGACCTTACTATGTGCCAAGAGCTACAGTTTACATTAATGATCTTGTTTAAACTTCAGGACGACCCTTGTGTGTGTCCTCAGTCACTTCCGTCAAGTCCGACTCTGCAACCCCATGGACTGCAGCCTGCCAGGCTCCTCTGTCCAGAGGATTCTCCAGGCAAGAATACTGGAGTGGGTTGCCGTGCCCTCCTCCAGGGGATCTTCCCAACCCAGAGATGAACCTGTGGCTCCTGTGGCTCCTGTATTGTAGGCAGATTCTTTACCACTGAGCCATCCAGGAAGCCTTGTGTGTGCGTGTGTGCTCAATCACTTCAGTTGCATCCAACTCTTTTGCGACCCCACGGACCGTAGCCTGCCAGGCTCCTCTGCCCATGGAATTTCCCAGGCAAGAGTACTGAAATGGGTTGTCATGCCTGCCTCCAGAGGATCTTCCCTACCCAGGGGTCAAACCCACATCTCTTATGTCTCTTAAATTGGCAGACAGGTTTTTTACCGCTGGCGCAACCTGGGAAGCCCTTCAAAGAATCGTTGTGTGTGTGTGTGTATACTAGTCATTCAATTGTGTCCAGCTCATTGCACCCCGTGGACTAGAGCCCACCAGGCTCCTCAGTCCATGGAATTCTCCAGGCAAGAATACTGGAGTAGGTAGCCATTCTCTCCTCCAAGATTCCAGGGGATCTTAGAGAGCAGTAAATGAAACTGCCCATAAAATGCTTTGGACATAGTAAGTTCTCAGTAAATGTTCATCACTGTCATCACTTTCGTCCTCCAGGGTGGATGAGGGTGGGGAGTGCGGCAAGCTGAAGGAATTAGAGGAGGGGAAGGGTCCCATAGTCTCCCTCAACCACAGACCCAAGTTCCCCATTCTCTCTGCTCTCCCTCAAAACCAGTACTGACCTTGCCATCAGGCTCAGAAGCACGTGCCTGAGGCCAACGGTATTTTACACCCAACAATAGTTTAACATCTTTTCATCTTCTCTTGCTGTAGTAAGAAGACCCAGCACCATCAGTTAATTTACCCTCTGCACGTTTATGAGTGTACCATACATTACTGTCCACTATCAGTATAACATCATAGAACAGATCTCTAGACCTTATTCATCTTACTTAACTGAAACATTTTTTATTGAATTACATTGGACATACAACATTGTGTAAATTTACAGTGTGCTCACCTGAAACTTTATGCCTGTTGATGAGTAACTCTCATTTCCCCTTTGCCCCCAGCCCCTGGCAACCATGATTCCACGAATTTGATCATTTTAGTTACCTCCTATAAGAGGTATCATTTACTACTTGTCTTCCTGTCACTGGTTTATTTCACTGGACAAAATGACCCCAAAGTTTTTCCACCTTGTTGCATATTGCAGAATTTCCTTCTCTCTAGTATCCATTGTATGTATATACAATAGTTTACATTTCTTTTAAAATCAAAAAAGAAAATTAACTTTAAGAGACCAGGGACTTCCCTGAGGGTCCAGTGATTGAGACTCTGCGCTTCCAGTGTAGAGGGCATGGGTTCGATCCCTGGTCAAGGAACTAAGATCCTGCAGGCCACACAGCACAACCAAAAAAAGAGAGTAGATCAAAATTCAGCCTGAATGGGAGCAGGGTTTGGAGGAAAATGGACACGTGTATATACATGTATGACTAAGTCCCTTTGTTGTTTACATTGTTAATCAGCTATATCCCAATACAAAATAAAAAATTTAAAAAAAAAGAGTAGACCAAAATGTTTTACTTTTTCTTTCATCAGGAACAAATGAAATTTTTAGGAAAGTGAAAGTGAAGTTGCTCAGTCTGTTCAACTCTTTGCAACCCCATGGTCTGTAGCCTATCAGGCTCCTCCATCTATGGGATTTTTCAGGCAAGAGTGCTGGAGTGAATTGCCATTTCCTTCTCTAGGGGATCTTCCCAACCCAGGAATCGAACCCAGGTCTCCCACATTGTAGGCATACGTTTTACCGTCTGAGCCACCTTTTTCTCTCATCAGAAACAAATGAAATTTTTAGGAACCCATCCAAAAATCTATTCTCTTAGGAGGAGACCAAAAAGGCAGAAGTGTCCAGGGTCCATGGAAGTTATGAGGCAGCCTTGCTCAAAGCCCCACCTGTGCCTGCCTTTTTGACCGTCTGCCCCTGTCTTTATTCAGGCCGTGTTTGCCTCTCCTCTGGATGGTGGAGTGAGGCTCCCAGAAGGTTTCCAGCTTATTGTCTCGAATCCTCCACAAAGCAGCCCACACAACCTGTCGAAAATCACAAACTGACTAGGTCTCTCCTCTCTGCTAAAAACCTTCCACGGCTCCCCATTGCCCTCAGGACAAAGTCCACGGCACACAAGGCCTAGGTGGGCAGTTGCATGTAGACCTCCTGCCCCTCCCTGCACTCCCCCTCACCTTCCTGCTCTCGCCCCTCCACGCCAGCGCCCTCTACCCAGAATGCCTTTCCTCTGCAAACTCCTAGCCATCCTTCAAAGCCCAGCTCCTCTAAAAGAAATTCCACACATTCCATCATGCTGTGATTCAGGCTGGGCTGGGTCTTTATTGCTGTGTGCAGGCTTTCCCTAGCTGCGGTGAGCAGGGGCTGCTCTTCACTGCAGCGCACGGGGCTCTCATCACTGCGGCTTCTCTTATTGCAGAGCACAGGCTCTAGGGTGCACGAGCGTGGTTGCCCCAAGGCATGCGGGATCTTCCCAGACCAGGGATCCAACCTGTGTCCCCTGCGTCGGCAGGAGGATTCTTTACCACTGGACCACCGCGGGAAGTCCCATGATGTGATTTTTGAGTAAATGTTTCCAAGAAGTCAGGGCCATGTTTCCTTGGTCACATCCCTCCATTGCCTGGTTTAGAGCGGCTGGCCCAACAGGGTTTGCAGAGGCGGCAATGACACTCCTGAGGTCACTGCCCCTCTCCTGGAGCCCTGCGGTTTCCAATGCAGAGGAACGTCCCCAGGTCCTGCCCACCCCTTCCCCATCCGGTGCTCCTGGAATCCAGCATCTCTGGTGCACAGTGGCAAAGCAGCCCTCGTTGAGCAGAACTATGTACTTCGCCTACAAAACCCCTCGAGGAGAAGCCGTCAGCCAGCCGTATTGGAGAGGTGGCTTTCCAAGCCAAGAAAATCCCAGAGACCTGGGCAAGCTCAAGTGATCAGGTTCAGCCTCTGTCTGTGGCTGGGCAGCCTTCTGTGCCTCAGTTTCCCCATCTGCTAAGAGTGGATGGGACTGAAGCCTCTAAAGAAAGGCTACTTCGGAGTCTGGCTGCGGAAGCTCTTCCGGGGCCTCCCTTTGTCCAGGCAGAAATGACCAACACAGAGGCAAGAGCGCCACCTACTGACGCCAAGTTCACCGAACCACCAAAGAAATCGCCAAAATCGGCAACCTTCAACTTGAGTCAAATCGCCTGCATTCTCCCTTTGTAAAGCCGCAGCCCCCCACCTCTTGCCCAGAGCTTAAGGGCCTACCCTCCAGCCTGGCCAAGGTGTTTGGCTGCACCATTCCCAGCCCCTCAAGCCCAGGACAGCCAGGAGTCCCTGTGCTAGCCTGCCTCCTGTGTCAGACCCAGCACCAGGGCAGCCCCCAGCTGCCAACCGCCCCCCACTCCCCCAAAGCCTGGGCCTGCGGCTGGAGGTGGAGAACAATGATCCCTATTGTGACTAAATCTCCCCCTGAAGATCTCATTCAAGATGTTAGAGGGAGCGATCATAAAAGGAATTAATAGTTGATTCGCTGTATAATTTCCTAGTTCAATATACTTTAGTGCAGCAGCTAAATGAGCCATCCCGGCCGTTCAGTGGGGCCAGATAGCGACTTTATCACTGGGATCTCAGGCTGAGGAATAAAAGCAATTCTTCTGAAGTAATTGCGTCTAATTAAAAGAAACATTTAAAAAGTGTAACCAAAAGGAATTCATTTCAAATGGAAAATTAATGCTGAAAAATAGCCCTGAGCTCTCTCGTCGCAGCTAATAGCCAGGCAGCCGCAGAATAATTAAACTGTTTTGAAATGTCGATACCATGCTCCTCAGGAGAAGATGGGCACGGCTGAGCACGTCGAGGGCATCGGTCAAGAGGGCAGCCTCCAGAGAGGTGGCCAGCACTGGAACTCGGGGTCAGCCACAGGCTTCCAGGCGGGGTGAGGACCCGGTCATTGTGGGCAAGGCTGGAAGAGGTTGATAACATTGTTGCTCTTTCTTAAGCATTATGAGTGTCTGAGTGTCCCATTAAATCCTCAGAATGGGGACTTCTGCATCCTGTCCCATCACTTCATGGCAAATAGATGGGGAAAAAAAAAAAAAAGAAACAGTGGCAGATTTATTCTCTTGGTCTCCAACATCACTGAGGATGGTAACTGCAGCCATGAAATTAAAAGATGCTTGCTCCTTGGAAGAAAAGCTACAACAAACCTAGACAGAGACATTACAAAGCAGAGATATCCACTTTGCGGACAAAAGCCCATATAGTCAAAGCTTTGGTTTTTCCAGTAGTCGTGTACGGATGTGAGAGTTGGACCATAAAGAAGGCTGAGTGCCAAAGAATTGTGGTGCTGAAGAAGACTCCTGAGAGTCCCTTGGACAGCAAGGAGATCAAACCAGTCAATCCTAAAGGAAATCAGTCCTGAATATTCATTGGAAGGACTGATGTTGAAGCTGAAGCTCCAATACTTTGGCCACCTGATGCCAAACAGGTGCCAGACATTGGAAAAGACCCTGGTGCTGGGGAAGATTGAGAGCAATAGGGGAAGGGGGTGACCTGGGATGAGATGGTTGGGTGGCATCACTGACTCAGTGGACATGAGTCTGAGCAAACTCTGGGAGATAACGAAGAACAGAGAAGCCTGGCATGCTGCAGTTCATGGGGTCAAAAAGAGTCGGACACAACTGAGCGACAGAACAACAGCTGTTGGCCCAGTGGCTTAGACTCCACTCCCAGTGCAGGGTACCCAGCTGAACCCCCGGCTGGGGACTACATTTCACACGCCCCAGTGAAAGATCCTGCATGCCACAACCAAGACCCAATGCAATCAAATAAATAAACATTTTTTAAATCCTCAGAATAACCCTACATGTCTTTTAAATTATTATGATGAATATTATCATCATCAGCTCAAAACAGGGATTCCCAGTGATAAGATATCTTGTCCCAAATCACAGCTCGTATGGAGCAGAGTCAAGCTTCAACCTGAGGTCCACATGTTCTGGTGTTCATGTCACTCCCAGTACACAGGATGTCAGGACTCAGCTTTGGAAGGGTGGCCTTGTACTTGCTCACGCCGTGGTTGGCAGATGAATCTCCACCTGGGGAGCTTTGGAAAGCCAGGATCCACTCCCAGACAGCTGACTTCATCGGTCTGGGTGCAGCCTGGACATTAGTATTTCTCAAAACCTGCCCAGGTGACTCAATGTTGAGAATCACTGGTCTAACTCCCAGTTACCAGGCACACTTCACCCAGTGGCCGTTCCCTGAAATCTTTTTTTTACATAAATAATGTATTTTAATTGTTATTGGAGTATGGTTGATTTACAATGTTGTGTCAGTTTCAGATGTACAGCAAGGTGGTGGTGGTGGTGAAGTCGCTCAGTCGTGTCCGACTCTTTGCGACCCCGTGGACTGTAATGTACTAGGCTTCTCTGTCCGTGGGATTCTCCAGGCAAGAATACTGGAGTGGATTGCCATTTCCTTCTCCAGGGGATCTTCCCGACCCAGGGTAAATCTGTTATATATACATCCACACTTGCTTGGATTCTTTTCCCATAGAGGCCACTGCAAAGTACAGAGTAGAGCTCCCCGTGCTACACAGTAGGTTCTTCCTTCCTTGCTAGTCACTTAGTTGTGTTCAACTCTTTGCGACCCCACAGACTGTAGCCTGCCAGGCTCCTCTGTCTATGGAATCCCCAGGCAAGAATACTGGAGTGGGTAACCATTCCCTTCTCCAGAGGATCTACCCGACCCAGGGATCAAAACCAAGTCTCCCGCATTGCAGGCAGATTCTTCACCATCTGAGCCACTGGAGAAGCCCACAGTAGCTTCTTATTAGTTCTCTATTTTATATATTGCTAAGTCACTTCAGTCGTGTCTGACTCTGTGCAACCCCATAGACGGCAGCCCACTAGGCTCCCCCGTCCCTGGGATTCTCCAGGCAAGAATACTGGAGTGGGTTGCCATTTCCTTCTCCAATGCATGAAAGTGAAAAATGAAAGTGAAGTCGCTTAGTCATGTCCGACTCTTTGTGACCCCATGGACTGCAGCCTACCAGGCTCCTCCGTCCATGGGATTTTCCAAGCAAGAGTACTGCAGTGGGATGCCATTGCCTTCTCCGAGTTTATATATAGTAGTGTGTACATGTTGGAGAAGTGTCTTGCCTGGAGAATCCCAGGGACGGGGGAGCCTGGTGGGCTGCCGTCTATGGGGTCACACAGAGTCGGACACAACTGAAGTGACTTAGCAGCAGCAGCAGCAGCAGTATGTATATGTTCACCTCAATCTCCCAATTCATCCCTCCTCCACGCCTTATCCCCTGCTAACCATAAGTTTGTTTCCTATACGTGTAACTCTGTTTCTGTTTTGTAGGTAAGTTCATCAATACCCTTTTTTTAGATTCCACATATAAGCAATATCACATGATACTTGTCATTCTGTGTCTCAGTTACTTGCCACCCATTTCCCAGAAAGGAAAGGAGTTTGACCTCAAGGCAAAATGGCAGTGTGAATACTCCCTTCCAGGGTTGCAGCAAGGATGAAATGGGCTAATCCAGAGGCAAGCACTTAGCAGAGGCTAAATAAATGTTAACTTCCAAACAGAGAACAGCAAGAAGTAAGAAGGTGAAACGTCTAGTGAGCCTTCTCTATAGCTTCTGACTCCGTTATAACCTAAGAAGAAAACTAAATATCAATGATTTAACAGTGAAGATGATCTGGCCAAAAGGAGTTAAGTTCCAACTTGGATTCAGAATGAGGAGGTCATGCTGGCTTTAGAGTCAAACCTACATTACTGAATATACACAAAACCCACACTTTTTTCAAGGGCTTCTAGTTATTTAAACTAAGCCAAGGGTTGCCTGTGATCAGTGGTTAGGAGGCATGCTTTAATGAAACAGAAGGATAATTTGTAATCCATGAGTTGTTTGTATGCTGACAAACATTTCTAAAGGGGTTCCTGGGTAGCTCAAATGGTAAAGAATCTGCCTGCAGTGCAGGAGACCTGGGTTCGATCCCTGGGTTGGGAAGACACCCTGGAGAAGAGCATGGCAAAGCACTCCAGTATTCTTGCCTGGAGAATTTCATGGACAGAGGAGCCTGATGGGCTCCTGTCCATAGAGTTGAAAAGAGTTGGACAACTGAGCAACTAACAACATAAGCATTTCTAAAGACCTTGAGAAGCTTGCAAAGTAGGTTTAAACGTGCTTCTAAACCTTATTTACACCATTAGGATTCTTAGAAAACACCTTCTTTATACATATGCAAAGATTCCCAGCTTTCCTTTCTGAACTGCAAATAGATTCCAATTTTCAAAGATCATCAGCAAAGCACCCATCTGCTCTGTTAATGGTTAAACCCCTTAAGAGGCAACCCCAGGATCTCAAAGGGTGGCAGAGAAACTTGGAACCAAGAGAAGAAAAGCTCAGCCTCTATCTTCTGATGAAGCAGGGCTTACAACGAACCCAGGATCTTTGCAAGGGTGGGCAACCTTCTGACTTTGCTGCCAACGGTCGCTTCTTTGCCTGATGACCTTCTCTGGGCATAGAGTCTACTATTTCCACCATCATCATGGCAGGTCAGAAATGCCACCCACCCCCCATGGCTCTCAACCAAAGACCCATGAGAGTTGCTGGATAAATACCCCAGCTCCCTCGCCTCTGGGGTGGAATAATCCCATGGTGTTCCATGCATGGTCTCACAGTCCCCCAGCAGAATTAAGCCTCAGTCATGCTGTGGGAACTAGTTATGATCAGTAGAATCATGAACACTTTTTTGGCTGCCTGTACTGTTTCCAAGTCCCAAATAAACAAGTTGGCATTTGAATCCATGTCGTACTCTTGCCTGGAAAACCCCATGGACGGAGGAGCCTGGTAGGCTGCAGTCCATGGGGTCGCTGAGGGTCGGACATGACTGGGCAACTTCACTTTCACTTTTCACTTTCATGCATTGGAGAAGGAACTGGCAACCTACTCCAGTGTCCTTGCCTGGAGAATCCCAGGGACAGGGGAGCCTGGTGGGCTACTGTCTATGGGGTCGCACAGAGTCGGACACAACTGAAGTGACTTAGCAGCAGTAGCAGCTACTAAGACAGAGGGTAAGAGAAACACCTTTGGAGTCATCAGGTCAGCAGTTGTCATGGAGATCCATCCTAAACTGGCCTCTGAGCACGCTGCAGAAGAGAGTATGGATGTTTGGAGCAGAGTACCTGGGCTGCATACCTGGCCCAAATGCATACCGGCTGTGTGACTTAACAGTTGGTCAGCCTTGTTGAGTCTCCATTTCCTTCATGATAAAGGGGGACTATTAATGCGATCCACTACACAGCGCTGTCGAGAAGACTCCTTTAGATCCTGCAGGTGAACCACTTGGCACCAGCAGGTACCTAGTCAGCAAGTGTTGGTAGAGGACTTGTTGAGTGACAGCAGGGTAAGCAAAGGAGCTTCCTCGTGTTCCTTATGCTTCCTTGTCTTCCAGGGAGGCAAGATGTTAAGACGTCAGCTCAGTCGTGATGTTGCCACTCACAGTGCTGGGGAAAGGATGGACTGGGGGCAGCCAGGGTCCCGTCTAGATCTCCTCGGGTCTGGAGCTGTGCTGTCCATTATGGAAGCCGCTAATGGTATGTGGCTTTTTAAATTTAAAATTAAATCAGATACAATTAAAGTTCAGTCCCTCAGGTGCACTAGCCAGACTTCGAAAGCTCAGTGGCCCACATGGCTACTGGCTCCCCGCTCTAGACTACGTGTCGGTGTCCCCCACAGTTCCCAAATTCACAGGTGGAATCTAATCCCTGATGCGGTAGTGTTAGAAAAGAGATCTTTAGGAGGCTATTAAGTCATAATAGGATTACAGCCCTTATAAAGGAGACCTCAGGGAACTCCTTTGGCCCTTCTGCCCTCTGAGGACATAGCAGAAATACATCCATCCATGGCCAAGAAGCAGATTCTCAGCAGACAGCAAATCTGACAGCACCTTGATCTTGGACCCCCAGCCCAGGGACTGTGAGAATTACATTCCTGTGTTTACGAACCACGCAGCCTGAACAGACTAAGACACAACTGTACTGGACAGATACAAACCACTCCCTTCATCACATAAGTTCGGCTCTGGCCCGGAGTCAGACTCACCTGGGTTCAGACCTGGCTTTGCCCCTGCTCGCTGAGACTTAGTTAGGGCACCTAAACTTCCCAAGCCTCAGTTTCTTCTCCTATAAAACGGGCTGTACTACCATCTCACCTCAGGCAGTAGCATCAGTCCAAGGGCCAATTTAAAAGTTCTACGTGAGGCCGTGTCCCTTCGCTGTTTACCTGAAACTATTCATCACCGTTAATCAGCTATACCCCCATACAAAATTAAAAGTTCAAAATAAAAAAAGTTCTATGTGAAACCACCGAGACCAGCACCTTGTGTGGCAGACACTAAAAGCACAAATAATGTCGACCAAACCTACCTCAGCCATTATTTCTGCTTTCCTTCCTCTTAGACCTTTGGGCCCTCCTTAGGTCGCCCACTCTCCCCAGTTCATCCTCCGTGGCCTCTGTCTCTCTCACGCCTTCCTTTCTGCCCCTTCAAGCAATCCCTGGAAAGTGCACACTCAGAACCAAAGCCTCAGACATGTGGCAGGGTGAGTGGTATTAGGGAGAATGGCTTTCCTGGGCTCCAAGGGGTGATTCTGAAAAAAAAGATGCCCTTAAAGGATGGCTTCAGGGTGAACATGTTGATGTATGGCAGAAACCTACACAATAGTATAATTATCCTTCAATTAAACATAAATTTTTTTTTAAAAAAAGATGCCTTCAGGGACTTCCCTGGTGGTCCAGTGGCTAAGACTCTGTGCTCCCGGTGCAGGGGCCTGGATTCAATCCCTGGTCAAAGAACTAGATCCCACATGCTGCAACTAAAGATCCGGCAGGGCCAAATAAATAAATAAAATAAGTTTAACAAGGGTCCAGCCAGGACACAAAGGGACTGGCACTTAGATCCACGGGCCCAGCCTGCCCTGTGCTCCTGTCCTTAGCCTTCACCAGCCCTGGATCAGCAAAGTCAAACCTCTTAGGAGGGAATGTCCTTAATCCTCTAGCCCTCCTAGTCTCGTCCTGACACTTTCATTTCCCTTTCTTTGCTCTTTCTTTTCTCTCCACCACAATATGCTCGTCATCCAAAACTTTCCCTTTATCACCGAGCGTCCCTAATTAAGCTAACATTATTAGGGGAAAAAAAAAAAAAACTCTCCCAAATTCTCTCTGCGTTCAGTAGCTCTTTAATATGCGAAGCAACGAGAGATGAGCTTCCCCTAATTGCCAGTCCCTGGAGTCGGCGGTCAGAAAATGAATTGATGCATTTTTTCCTTATGAACAATGCATGTAGCACAAATTGCGGTGGCCGTCACCAGAGATTTAATTACAAAATATCATTACTTTCACACATCATTTCAGATTTGGCCTGATCAAATCAAAGGAGGGCGAGAGGGAGAGAAAACTGCACTCCTAGCAGGGTCACTCACTCAGGGGTGGCTGGAACATGGGCAGGAATGGGCATCGTCAAAATGTCCTCAGAGCCCTGCCAAGGAAGCAGCTGCCAGAGGCACAAATGGAAAAGGAGATTCCTGGGGCTCAGGGCTTCAGCGAAGTGAAGGCTGTGGGCTGTGGAGGGTCCCCGGGGCATGGAAAGGTCCCCTCAAGGGAGGAATCAGGATGCAAAGAACATCACAATTCTGCAACTCAGTGGTGCTACAGACTTTCCTATCATCCCTGGCTTTAGGCAACTCCTGCCTGCCATTGCAGGAGACTTAAGATACACAGGTTCAATTCCTGGGTCAGGAAAATTTCCTGCAGGAGGGCATGGCAACCCGCTCCAGTATTCTTGCCTGGAGAATCCCGTGGACAGAGGAGCCTGGTGGGCTACAGGCCATGGGGTCACAACTGAAGTGATCAGCATGCAGGCATGTCTACAGATCATTCATTCCACAAACGTGTCTTGAGCCCTGAGCCAGCGACAGTGCTAGACCCCAAGGCTACAAGACAGTGAGCGATGAATGTGGTCCCTGCCTTCCCAGGGTTCACACGCTGGTTGAAGGAGCAGATATGTTTGGGGGAAGTTTTTTTATTTGGTTGGTTTTGGTTTGGGGGTTTTTCTGGCTGCACGGGCTCTGAATTACAGCTTGTGGGAACTTTAATCTTCATTGTGCCATGCGGGATCCTTAGTTGCAGGATCTTTTCTTTAAAAAAGAGTCTTTTTAAAAAATGAAAGAAAGAAAGATCCTTGTACCACCGGGCGCAACTCACTCTGGGGACAGTGCCAGGTGGGGAGTCTGACCTGTCAAACGGTAACGCAGGTTTTCTAAGGCGAGCTCAGGGGAGACAGAAACCTCCCGTGGAGCAGAAGGGCAAGAGCTCGCTTGATCTTGATTTTCAGTACGAATACAGACCTTGAAAGCGGACCCTTTTTCAAATAAATAAAGAGCGGGGTTAAACAACAATCAAACAACAACAAAGAGCCCCTAAGATGGAGAAGTCTGGCACCCACTGCTCTATGGGACACGCTGAACAACTCTATCCTAACCACACTGACTGTAAGCAACGCTGTCCACCTCCAGGTAGGGCAGAGGACCCTGAGGCTTGGAGACGAGACAGGATGACAGCTCCCCAGGCTCACACAGCAGGCTGATGGCCCAGCCAGGGTTCGAATCCGGGCTGTCTGGCACCACAGCTCACACACTGTACCCTCAGCCCCCGCACCCAAGCAGCAAGACGCCAGGGGTGCAGTGGATGATGGACCAGCACCTGCTCTGCCACCTCCTCCAAGGAGGGAAAATGACAGGGTTTGATTGATCTCAGTGATCAGCTACAAATGGTCCCTCCATGTGGCCATGTTAATCAGCTTCTACCAGCCAGGATCTGACCAGTTTGAAAGGTTTATAGCAACAATGTGGTGCTGATTTATTTCACCTTAATAAAAAAGTGATCAAGTGAAACCTGCATCTATCATTCTATTTATCACTCGGAGTGATTTATGGACTAATTACAGCTGCAGCGGACGTGGGCTCTGAGGATGGATCATGGAGGCGAGATGGGGTCTGTGTGGCCATCAGTACTGCCCAGGACATGCCCACTTGACCGCCCTTCTCTTCCAGCCCCTCACACACAAGCAAGAATGAATTCTCCAAGATGAGTATCGAGGCTCTGAGAAGATGGGGGAGAGGGGAGAAATGGAGGGGCTGTCCTGTCTCAGCTGTTCCTTCCTTCCTTCCTTGCATCCCTGTCCCTGGAGCCAGCAACTTGGCTCCCCCAGCTTCTCCCGGGTCTCTGGAGGGAAAGGGGGTCTTCAGACAAGATCTGGAGGGGATAGATAGTTGGAGAAGGGAAAAGATGAAAAGCCAACAGCCCCAAAAGGAAATTCCAGGCTACTAGAAACCTGCCAGAGGGGCCCCTTCCCACTTCCTTGCTGCCCCAGGTGGGGCAGCAGGTAAAACACAAGAAACCCAGTTAAGTCTGAATCACAGATAAATAATGAACCACTTTTCAGGGCAAGAATGTCCCAAATATTGTGTGGATGTCCTGTAAAATCTAGCAAGGTCATGAGGGACCTGGGAGGTGTTCAGAAGAACTGGATCTGTCAAAACTCCCAGGGTCCAGAGCCACGGCCGGCCCCACTCTGCCCACCTGCTCTCCACCTTCTGGTGCCCTCTGGGTCCAACAGGTGGGTGTGACTTGTAGGAGCTGGTGGGCAAAGACCCTCAAACTCCCTGACCCTCATCTGTAAAATAAGGGTCCCCACCCTGTCCTTGTCCTTCCCATCCAGGGTCACACAGGATGGTGGAAGTGGATAAGTCCGTTCTTCACCAGCTGCAGGGATGGGGCAGAGGGCTGTCTTGAGGTCATCGTGAGTGGGTTCCCACCCCTCTGTGAAGGTCAGGCTCCCTTTAGTCCTCTTGGAGAAATAACAGCTATCACTCCAAACTTTTTTTTTTAAATCATCATTCCTGAAAGCTGGGATTTGTAGGAGAAAAAGTCAGAAGGTAAGCTGGCACAACCTTTGTGGGAGAGCACGGCACAGTATCCAAATCCGCCTGCAACACAGAGCCACAGGTTCAATCCCTGGGTGGGGACGATCCCCTGGAGGAGGGCATGGCAACCCACTCCAGTATTCTTGCCTGGAGAACCCCACAGACAGAGGAGCCTGGTGGGCAACAGTCCATGGGGGTCACAAAGAGTCAGACACAACTGAAGCAACTCAGCGCCCACACGCAGCGAGGCATCTATGGAAACAAAGTACGTGGATGAGCCATGAGCTCCCAGGTGCCCAAAGGAGGCAAAGCTAGACTCTAGCCATGCTGCAGGAGCACGGGCTTCCACCAAAGAGCCATTTCCGTTAACCCCAGGAAAGATTAGAAGGTGCCTGCGATCTGTAAAAAGATAAGTGGGTGGCGAGGCATGCAAATTACTCTGAGGCAAAAGGAAGGAGGAAAAGATATTCACTAACCCATCAAGGGGCTTCCCTGGTGGTTCAGAGGTAAAGAATCTTCCTGCCAATGCAGGAGACGTGGCTTCAATCCCTGGTCCAAGAAGAGCCCCTGGAGAAGAGAAGGGCAACCCACTCCAGTATTCTTGCCTGGAGAATTCCATGGATAGAGGACCCTGGAGGGCTACAGTCCATGGACACGACTGAGCAATTACACAACAACAACTTGTCAAGACTTCCAAGAAATGCTGCTTTTAGAAAACAGCAAGTTGAAGAACATTCTAGACCAGCGTTTCTCGATCTCAGCACTACGGACATCCCAGGCCCAGTAATTCTTCATTACAGGGGCAGCCTTGTGCACTGAAGGGTGTTTAGCAGCTTCCTGACCTCTACCCACCAGATGCCAGCAGCATTGACCCTGCAATGATCAAATACGTCTCCAGAGATTTCCAAATGTCACCAGGAGGTAAAGCCACACACATGCCCAGGAGAACCAGTGGCCTATGCATCATTAGGAATGTTTATGGGGGCAAAAGCAAGCACCAGAATCAACCTTTCCTCTGGGACTCGGATAGGTTTGTGAGCGCACAGAAAAAGTCCGGAAGGCAAGTTTCTGGATGAGAGCTGGGGTCACCTCTGGGGTGGGGGTGGGGGGTGAAAAGAGGAGGGTCACGGGAGGCTGGCACCTCACTGTGTCATCCACATGTCTGTCAATGAGAATGTCCACATTCGAGAAAGAGGCTCACAGTCCTAGAGAACAAACTTATGGCTTCCAGGTGCGGAGTGGGGGGGCGGCAGCATTGGATGGAGGGAAGGGGTAGTTAGGGAGTTTGGGGTGGACAGGTACACACTACTGTATTTAAAATGGATAACCAACAAGGACCTACTGGATAACACTTGGAACTCCCCTCAGTGCTATGGTGCAGCCTGGATGGGAGGGGAATTCAGGGGAGACTGGATACATGTATAGGTATGACGAGTCCCCTCGCTGTTTACCTGAAACTATCACAACACTGTTAATCAGCTATTGTAGTTCAGTCGCCAAGTCGCATCTGACTCCTCACGACCCCACGGATTGCAGCACGCCAGGCTTCCCTGTCCCTCACCACCTCCCAGAGTCTCCCCACGTTCATGCTCATTGCTTCCCTGGTGGCTCAGACAGTAAAACGTCAGCCTGCAAATTCAAAAGCAGAGACATTACTTTTTCGACTAAGGTCCGTCTAGTCAAGGCTATGGTTTTTCCTGTGGTCATGTATGGATGTGAGAGTTGGACTGTGAAGAAGGCTGAGCGCAGAAGAATTGATGCTTTTGGACAGGTACACACCACTGTATTTAAAATGGATAACCAACAAGGACCTATTGGATAACACTTGGAACTCCCCTCAGTGCTATGGTACAGCCTGGATGGGAGGGGAATTCAGGGGAGAATGGATACATGTATAGGTATGACGAGTCCCCTCGCTGTTTACCTGAAACTATCACAACACTGTTAATCAGCTATTGTAGTTCAGTCGCCAAGTCGCATCTGACTCCTCACGACCCCACGGATTGCAGCACGCCAGGCTTCCCTGTCCCTCACCACCTCCCAGAGTCTCCCCACGTTCATGCTCATTGCTTCCCTGGTGGCTCAGACAGTAAAACGTCAGCCTGCAATGCAGGAGACCTGGGTTTGATCCCTGGGTCGGGAAGATCCCCTGGAAAAGGAAATGGCAACCCACTCCAGTACTCTTGCCTAGAAAATTCCATGGATGGAGGAGCCTGGTGGGCTACAGTCCAGGGGTCGCAAAGAGTCAGACACGACTGAGCGACTTCACTCACTATGTTCGTTGCACCGGTGGCATCCAACCATCTCATCCTCCAATGAGATGGGGCTATACCCCAATACAAAATAAAAAGCTTAAAAAAAGGCATATGTACGTTAGAGAGGGAAAAGAGGGGAGAGGAGGAAAAGGAAGGAGGGAAAAAAGGGAAGAAGGAAAAGGGGAGGGAAGGTGGAGGGGAGAGGAAGGGGGAGAGAACCCCAGAAGCCAGGTCTGGGCAGAGGTGCCGTGGGACCTCCGTGCTGCCCTGACCTCAAAGCAAAATAAGAGGGCTGCACCCACAGGTCCCCCCAGCCCTGCGCTCAGCCCGGGCGAGCCCCAAGGTGACCCAGTCCTGCCTCCGGCCAGCCCCCTCAAGCAGCGCAGCTGTGCCACGCAGAGAGAAGGGGGGCTTGGGGCCGCGCTCACCCCCTCCCAGCAGCTCAAACTGATTAGCCTCCTGGGGGAGAGGGGAGGACAGGGTCTGGTCAGCCACCCAGCTCCACGCTGAGGACTTGGTGGAGGGAGGCTTGATTAAATAATTACACAGAATCCACTGAGTAATCACGCCGGCTCCAGAAATAAGGAGTCCCTTTCGAGGAGGCCCCATTACCAATTTGGGGGCGTGTGAGGGTGTCTGTCTCCTGCCGGTGAGAAAATTACCCGCATAAGGCCTCATTTGCAAAATGCATCCCAACTCACCCCGTCCCCTCCCAGCCCCCGACTGCAGTGTAAGCTCTGTTCCATGGCTGAGGACCCCGAGGCTCAGAGCCGCTGCTGGGGCTAGTTCAAGATCCTGGGATGAGGGGAGATTCCAGCTCTGACTAGCCAGGGGGCCGATGCCAGGGTTCAGGACTGAAAGATCCTCAGAGAGGTCTTGGGTTTCATTTGTTGTTTTCTCTTCCCCATGAGGTGAGAGGTGGGACCCTCACCCCACACACAGGGGACCCTCAAAACCCCCACTGCAGCTGTCCTTGTCCCATCCACCCAGGCTGAGCCTGGCCGGGGAGCCCAGCTGTTCCACGGGCTCAGGATAAGGGCCAGGGGGGGCTGGATGGACAGGAAGATTCCAGCAGCCCTTCCAGACAAGCATCTCGTTTAACAGGACTCTCCATGGCCAAAAGCGAGATGCGCAAAGCCGGCTGTCTGCTGGTCCAGCTTCCCACCAGCCAGCCCCGTTGGCTCATTTATGCCGGAGCAGCCCAAATTCGTTAATAATGATTAGTCTCTTCCTCAAGAAGAGGCTTGTAATCAAAGGGCCATTAAAATTAAGTGCTGGAGGAACGTGGTGGGGGGGAGGGGAGAGGGGAGGAGGGCAGGGGGTGGGCAGCAGAGCTGAGCGTCAGTCCCCCCGGGACTCTGACACCCCCTGCTGCAAGACCTTGGGTCGGTCACTCCGCGGCCTCAGTTTCAAGGACACGAGGCTCAGTTTCACCATCTCTGAAATGGAGGGGCCACTGTGACTACCAGGTCAATGATAACATGTGTGGAACTCCCAGCTGGAGGGAATATGTCTCGGGGGAACCTAGGATGAGCCCCCCGGCACCGGGACCCTGGGGAAGTTAGCGGAAGGGGAGAGGGATGCTCCCTGCCAGGCCAGACCTCTGAGAGTGCCTCGCACTCCCAGCTAGGCTCACTCTGGTTCCTGGGTCACACACGACCCGACCCCTCAACCCCCGCCACAGCGAAGTCCCAGCACCCCTGCGCAGAGCATCAAGAGCAGCGTGGGAGGGGAGAGCGGGCAGCCACAGCCCCGAGACCTCGGAAGAGGCAGGACCTCAGCGCCCCCACCTGCTCTCTGGTTTCTTGGAGTCTCAGGTACAGAGAGGAGGCCCAAGGCCGCCACGCTCCACACCCCACTGACCCTCCACTGCGCAAGTGACAGGAGTCCAGGACGCGGCCACCCTCTGCTGGGGACAACCTGGAGTCCCACACACACCCCGGCTGGGGGAGGAGTGGCAGGGGAGGCTGCAAAGCACACCCACCTGCCTCTCAAGGAACAGAATTCAAACAGGAACAAAAAAAGAAGCAAAAGAAGGGACTTCCCTGGAGGTCCATTGGCTAGGACTCCACGCTCCCCATGCAGGGGGCGTGGGTTCGATCCCTGGTCAGGGATCCCCGCCCCACAAAAGAAGAAGAAAACAGAATCCTGCAGTCTATCACGTCTGGCCCTTCCTTGGGAGAAGGGGAGATGCCGAAACTCCAGAAGGGCTGAGCCCGGGGTTGAGGTGGCCGCCTGATGCCTCTTGAGGACAGGAAATGCAGTGTTTCAAAGGCCCCTGTTATGTGCCAAGTGCCCAACCTTGTGACTTCATCCGACGACCACAAGGACACCACAAGGTCGGAATTAGTCATTCCTGTTTTACAGAGGGAAAAACTCCGCCTGTACAAGATGCCATGTCTGGGACATTCACGGTGCCAAAGCCAAGATGCGAACCCAGAGGGACGGGTAGGGCGGGAGGCGGGAGGGGGTTCAGGATGGGGGGACACGGTGGCCGATTCATGTGGCTGTATGGCAAAAGCCATCACAGTATGTAATTATCCTCCAATTAAAATAAACTAATTTTTGAAGTGGGGGAGCCAGGAGCACTGGATCCTGACTCTCCCCTCCCCTTTTCCACTTGGCGGCCAGGAGGTGGGTGATGACTCGAGAGGTAATTACAGCTGACACTTCCCAAGCCCCGTCGGGACCAGGCCACAGCTCCTGCAGATCTGAGTCACTCCCTCCTCCCCACAACTCTCCTCCCATTTCAGAATGAGGACACGGAGGCAGAGTGACGTTCAATGACTCGTCCAAGGTCACGGGATAAGGACATGGCAGGGTCAGGACTCCACTGGACAGGCAGGGTCCAGCCTTGCCTCCCACGGGGCCGCTGGCACAGTGCTTAGAACAGACGGGCTGGTCCATAATAAACACTGGACAGAAGGAAGGATTAGTCGCAAGAGGGAAGGACAACAGATTAGCACAGGGTGATGGTCAGGAGGGGCCGTCCAGAGCCAAAACAGCCGGGGTTCAGTTCTGCCACTTTATAACTGCAAGCTTTTAAGTTATCTCCGTGTCCATTTTCTTATCTGAAAGACGACTGTAACAATAGCTCTGGGGCTTCCCCGGTGGTCCAATGGTTAAGAATCTGCCTTGCCATACAGGGGACGCCAATTCGATCTCTGGTCCCGGAAAATCCCACATGCCTCGGAGCAACTAAGTCCATGCACCGCAACTACTAAGCCTGCGCTCTGGAGCCCGGGAGCTGTGACTACAGAAGCCTGAGTGTTCTCAAGCCCGTGCTCTGCAACAGGAGAAGGCCCTGCAATGAGAAGGCCGCTCACCACAACCAGAGAAATCCCCACTTGCAGCCACGGAGACCCAGCACAGCCATAAATAAATAAATGCATGTTTAAAGTAATAATAGTTCTTACCAACAAGTGTTCTTTAGAGTAACAAAGGGGTTCCTCCACAGCCTGGCACATGCTGAGAGCTCTGCCCTACTGTGGATGAGTGGACGGCAGGCAGCCCTGAAGCTTTGGACCAGCTCTCAGTCCAGCCCCAGGGTATTCTTACGAGGCCACCAAAGGCAGTCAGACTCCACGCATGCACAAGTCTGAGAATGCCCATATCCTTCAATTTGGCACCCTGGGCGCCTGACTGCCTCACCCTGGTCCCAGCTCTTGTCTGTCTGCCCGCTAGTTTCTGTCTGGTCCCCCCTCGTTCTCCTGGGGTCCTCTGTTTCCTCCACCCAGAGGACAGGGGCTCTCAGACCAGTCCTGCAAGGGTCTCCAGCCTGGTGACAGTAACCTCCCCGTCACAGAGAGATTAGAGCAAAGGCCAAAAGGCCAGCTGGAGCCTACGGGACAGGATAACTACAAGGAAGCGATTTTGAAGCTTGGAGCGAGCTGATGGGGTGAGCATCGCCGGTGTGAATGATCACAGCGCCACCTGGTGGTAATGTGGGAGATGGTGCCCCCATCCTTCGCAATGAGAGCATTTAGACGTTTCAGTTCAGCTCAGTTCAATTCAGTCGCTCAGTCGTGTCCGGCTCTTTGCGACCCCAAGGACTGCAGCACGCCAGCCTTCCCGTCCATCACCAACTCCCGCAGTTTACTCAAACTCATGTCCATCGAGTCGATGATGCCATCCAACCATCTCATCCTCTGTCGTCCCCTTCTGATACCAAGCCCTGTTGATGAATTGTTTTCATACATCATTGAATTCTAACATCACTCTAAGGAAGGTATTGTTACCCTTTTTACAGGTGAGGACACTGAGGCTCGGAGACTCAAACTGAATTGCCCAAGAAAACACAGCCAGCAAGTGGCAGAGCCTGGACTGTAGCTCAGACTTTCTGACACCAAAACCTTCCCTAAGCCTCAGGGGAATCCGTGAAAAAGAAAATAGATACTTCCCCTGGCCTCACAGAGCTTACAGCCTAATCGGGGCACAGAAATAACAAATTCATTTATTAAGCATCCACTCTTCATTAGGTGGGACTTCCCTAGTGTCTCAGATGGTAAAGAATCTGCCTACAGGGCAGGAGACCCAGGTTCAATCCCTGAGTCGGGAAGATCCCCTGGAGAAGGAAATAGCTACCCACTCCAGTATTCTTGCTTGCAAAATCCCATGGGCAGAGGAGCCTCATGGGCTACAGTCTATACAGGGCATTAGGTGCTGGGGATAAAGAACGTGGCTAGGGTCCCTGCCCAAAGCAAGCTTGTGGGGAAGATGGACATTAATCAAACAATCACACAAATAAATATTATTGTCGTTCAGTTACTCAGTCATGTCTGTCTTTTTGCGACCCCATGAACTGCAGCAAGCCAGGCTTCCCTGTCCTTCACTATCTCCCAGAGCTTGCTCAAACTCATGTCCATTGAGTCAGTGATATCATCCAACCATCTCATCCTCTGTCATCCCCTTCTCCTCCTGCCCTCGGTCTTTCCCAGCATCAGGGTCTTTTCTAATCAGTCAGCTGTTTGCAGCAGATGCCCAAAGTATTGGAGCTTCAACATCAGCATCAGTCCTTCCAATGAATAGTCAGCACTGATTTCCTTTAGGATTGACTGGTTTGATCTCCGTGTTGTCCAAGAGCCTTTCCAGCACCACAGTTCGAAGGCATCAGTTCTTCAGCACTCAGCCTTTTTTATTATCCAGCTCTCACATCCATAAATGACTACTGGAAAAACCATAGCTTTGACTATACGAACCTTTGTAGGCTAAGTAATGTCTCTGCTTTTTAACACACTGTCTAGGTTTGTCATAGTTTTTCTTCCAAGGAGCAAGCATCTTTTAATTTCATGGCTGCAGTCACCATCTGCAGTGATCTTGGAGCCCAAGAAAATAAAGTCTGTCACTGTTTCCATTGTTTCCCCGTCTATTTGCCATGAAGTGATGGGACTGGATGCCATGATCTTCATTTTTTGAATGTTGAGTTTCAAGCCAGCTTTTTCACTCTTCTCTTTCACTTTCATCAAGAGGCTCTTTAATTCCTCTTTGCTTTCTGCCATAAATATACAACAGTGAAAAAAGACCTGAAGGAAAGGTAGGTCGTGAGACTGGATTTCAGAGTGCCTACTTGCCCTGGGGTGGTGGCAGACTGGGGCAGGGCGGGAGGGGGGATGGGGGTGCAGGAAGCAGGGAAATCTTCACTGAAAAAGTGACCCCTTGAGCTGAGATCTGGAAGATGAGTGGCACTTAACTAGACAAAGAGGCATTCACTTATTCATTAGCACATGAAGGCAATGTGGCAGTCAGCCTTGTTTTCATTTTTTGTTGCACGTATAAAAATCCAGAAATAGAGGGATTTCCTGGTGGTCAGTGGTTAGGACTCAGTGCTTTCAGTGCCATGGGCCCACGTTCGATCCCTGGTCAGGAAACAAAGGTCTCACAAGCTGCATGGTGTGAATGACAACAAAAAAAAAGTCCAGAAATAATACACAGAATATTTGCTTTTACAACTTGCTTTTTTACTTCACATTGTTCTTCAGATCTTCACATGTCAACACACAGAACCATTCGCTTCAACCAAGGAGGCCCTCATGCCATTGACACCTGCCACATACACTGAGATTTGTCCATCCATGACCCTGCTGATTTCATTTGGGTTGTTTCCAAATTTCTTGCCTACAGACGGTGCTACAGCCAATAGCCTCCAAATGGGTGCATCTCAAAGTGAATCTCAAAATGAGCCTTTCCGGGTGGCTCAGTGGTAAAGAATCCAACTGCCAATGCAAAGGACGCAAGAGGCTCAGATTCAAGCCCTGGGTCGGGAAGATCCCTTGGAGAAGGAAACGGCACCCCGTCCAGGATTCTTGCCTGGAAAATTCAATAGGCAGAAGAGCCTGGTGGGCTACAGCCCATGGGGTCGCACAGAGTCAGACATGACTGAGCAACTGAGCAGAAACTGCACGTATGTTAGAGTTCCCCTGAGGTAGGGACTTGTATGTTTTTAAATACTTTTCAACACCATTTTGGTGGAAATGGGGAGAAAATACATTTCTATTGTATTAATAAAGAATGCATCTTTCTGCCATCCTTCTGTGCTGCCACAATAGTACATGTGAATGACCTGGCTGATGCTTTGAAGAATATCAACAATGCGAAAAAGAGAGGCAGACGCCAGGTTCTTATCAGGCCATGCTCCAGAGTTGTCAGCATGCTTCTAACTGTGATGATGAAGCACAATTACATTGGACGGTTTGAAATCATCAATGACTACAGGGCTAGGCAACAGTTGTGAACCTCACAGGCAAGCTAAATAAGCGTAGAGTGATCAGCCCCAGATTCAAGATCTAGAAAAATGGCAGAAAAACCTGCTCCCATCCCGTTAGTTTGGTTTCATTGTATTGCCAACCTCAGCAGGCATCATGAACCCTGAAGAAACAAGACGAAAATCACACAGGAGGGAAAACCCATGGATTCTTCTTCTAGGAATGCGTTTTTGTTCAGTCGGTTGTGTCCGACTCTTTGTGACCCCGTGGACTGCAGCATTCCAGGCTTCCCTGTCCTTCACCATCTCCCAGAGTTTGTTAAAACTCACATCCATTGAGTCGGTGATGCCATCCAACCATCTCATCCTCTGTTGTCCCCTTCTCCTCCCGCCTTCAATCTTTCCCAACATCAGAGTCTTTCCCAATGAGCAGTTCTTCACATCAGGTGGCCAAAGTACTGGAGTTTCAGCTTCAGCATCAGTCCTTCCAATAAATATTCAGGATTGATTTCCTTTTGATGGACTGGTTGGATCTCCTTGCAGTCCAAGGGACTCTCAAGAGTCTTCTCCAACACCACAGTTCAAAAGCATCAATTCTTCAGCGCTCAGCCTTTCTTACTGTCCAGCTCTCACATCTGTACACAACTACTGGAAAAACCATAGCTTTGACATATGTGCAAATAAAATGCCTCAGAGCACTCTGAAGAAAATAAATTCAAAAATCTAAAAGTGTATACAAAAACAAATGCATTTACTAGTTCCTGTACCTTAGCTGAAGCCACCTTAAGGTCATATTTCTGTAGACTTTGTTCTTTCTCCCCTTCATTTGTATAATTTTTCCAACTTGGAGAACTTTTAGAAAACATACTCAAACGTTTAAATGAGTATGTTAAATGATTTTTTTTTAGGGGGGCGGCTTAAGGTTTATTTTAAGTTTGCTGCACTGGGTCTTCACTGCTGCGCGTGGGCTCTCTCTAGCTGCAGTGAATGGGGCTACACTCTAGTCGAGGTGCACAGTCTTCCCTCTGCCGTGGCTTCTCTTGTTGCGGAGCACAGCCTCCAGGGTTCGGGCTGAGTGGCTGTGGCTCCCAGCTTCCAGCACACGGGCTCAGCAGCTGTGGCACACCGGCTTAGTTGTTCCTCGGCTTGTGGGGTCTTCCTGGAGCAGGGATCGAACCCATGTCCCCTGCACTGGCAGGCAGACCCTTCATCACTGGACCACCAGGAAAGACTCTGATGTGTTTGTTTTTGTTTTTGTTTTTGTTTTAACTCACTCATTTCATAAACGGGACTACCTTTTGCAAGCCTGACTTCAAGGTTTCAGCCGAGTACTCTGTCGCCTTCAGGCTGGCAGGTCTCAGGCAGGTAGCATCCCTATAGTTACAGCGGGTCACCTGAAAATGTACATTACCTAGAGGCAGGTGGTCCCTTGGAGGAGGGGCTCATGTTTCTTCCAAGCTTCTGCACATTGGACCAGGGTGTACCCTGCCCAGTATGTGAGGAGCTTCTTGGGAAAACCTGAGTTAACCAGCACCCCCACTTCCCGCTGATCCCCTTCACCTGGTTCCAGGTGTACGTGTAAACTCCACGGGAGAGGTTTTAGAGCTTCAGGTGTGACACAGGTCTTGAGGTTCGTGGTGGGGGTGGGGCACCAGGGGTGCCTGCCTAGTTCTCATCAACCCCTTTTCTAGAATTGCCTCTGATTCTCAGAACTATGGCTAGTGAAGGGTAAAAGGGACTCTAAGCCCAGGACTCACCACCTTCTCTACCGGATTCACTCACCAGGCACTTCCTTCCGTCCATTCTGTCAGATAAACAGACGAATCAACTGAACAGAAAGTCGCATCCCTGGAAACCGACATCGGATCCGGCGGCAATTCCAAATTTCGCCACGAGGTGGCAGCACAGCCCCTGGTCTCTCACTAGTTTGAGGCTCCACTGGGAACCTCAGATCTGTGTCCAGACCCTGTCTTGCGGTTCCTCTGCCTGTTTCCGCTATGTGACTTACTCTGAGTCCCCCGTACCCATTAGGAAACCCCCTCATCTGGCTAAGATACTGCAATCTACTGAGGTACAAGGAATCCTGTGCCCCTGAGAGTCTGCTCATCCCATCACACTGCAGACAGAATGGGGTTACCAGACAGCCCCAGAAAACCTAGAGGGGGCAGGAGGAGGCTCGGGCCAGGGTGCAGCAGAGACAGGGCTTCCAGAACCAAATAAAGTAGCCCGAGTCCCTGTCCTAAAGGAAATCAGTCCTGAATATTCACTGGAAGGACTGATGCTGAAGCTGAAGCTCCAATACTTTGCCCACCTGATGCAAAGAACTGAGTCATTAGAAAAGACCCTGATGCTGGGAAAGATTGAAGGTGAGAGGAGAAGGGGACGACAGAGGATAAGATGGTTGGATGGCATCACCAACTCTATGGACATGAGTTTTAGCAAATTCCGGGAGTTGGTGATGGACAGGGAGGCCTGCATGCTGCAGTCCATGGGGTTGCAAAAAGTCGGACACAACTGAGCGACTGAACTGAGTCCTTGTCCCAACTTTTGCCTCTTCCTTCACTCAGTGCCCATAAGATCCTGAACCAAAGATCAGTGGTCTGTGGCCACATGCCAAGCCCTGCCTTCTCTGCCCACCATTCTGGCAGCTCTGAGCTCACGGGCCTGAGCCACTTACACACTGCCTCAGCAAATAGGGGCCGCCATGCAGGGTCCCAGATCTCTGGACCAGCTGGATCCATCTGACGGTACCCAAGACACCGTCTCTGGTCTGGATATCAGCCCTTGGTACCCTGATCCCTGGTCAGGACAGACTAGCCTATATGGAAAGGTGAGCAAGGACAAGCCATGTCCTGGAGACCTGGCCCAAAGCCTGAGGTCTGAGACCTGGGGTCTGGCAAGTTTCTAGCTCCATGCTCACAGCTTCCCAGATAGTTTATTCATTGCCCACATGGTGATTGCAATTCCATGGCATGTGCGTTTGTGTGACCTTTTACTATTCTGCTACCCTCCTAACCTATAAGCCCCATAAAAGGGTCCAAGTTCACCCTGTAACCACTGTACTGAGCACAGCCCCTGGCACACAATAGGTGCTCAGCAAAGAACTGTAGAGGAAGCAAAAGAATAAATGGGTATCTTCCCAGAAGAGAATGCAAAGCACCTGTAAATGGGTTTACAACTGTCAAGGCATGTCTTACAGTGATCTCATCTTATTCTCAGGGCTTCCCAGGTGGCATAGTGGTCAAGAATCTGCCTGCCAATTCACGAGATGCAAGAGAAGCAAGTTCGATCCCTGGGTAGGGAAGATCCCTGGAGAAGGAAATGGCAACCCACTCCAGTATTCTTGCCTGGAAAATCCCATGGACAGAGGAGCCTGATGGGCTACAGTCCATGGAGCCATAGAGAGTTGAACATGACTGAGCAACTGATCGCGCGCACACATTTCATTCTCACCACTAGCCAGAGTAGGTACTATTATTACCCCACATTGCAGTGCTTCCTTTCCTAACACTCCAGTAACAAATTACTACGAACTTTGCGGCTGAAACAACACAGCTTTACGCTCCCACTGTTCTGCAGATCTGAAGTCATATGCAGGTCCCAGGCACTAGAATCAAGGTGTCTGCTGGGCTGCATCCCTTCTGGAGGCTCTGAGGAGAATCTCATTTCCTTGCCTTTTCCAGAGTTGAGAAGCTGCCCAAATTCTTTGGTTCATGGTCCACTGCCCCCATCTTCAAAGTGGACAATGTCCCAATACTCTGAAGTAAGAAAAGGTTCTCATCCTTTAAGGACTCCTGTGATTACATTGAGATCACCAGGATAATCCAGAATAATCTCCCCATCTCAAGGTCTGTAATCTTAATCACACCTGCAAAGTCCTTTTTGCAATGCAAGATAACATATTCACAGATTCCAAGGATTAGAACTTGAATATCTTGGGGGTGGAAGAGAGAGATTTTATTCAGCCTAGCACAAACAGATTCAAAATCAGAGGTGACTTAACCTACCTACCACTCCCAGCTTTTGACAAATGAAGTGGATTCAAAATGAAGTCTTTGGGGCTGCAGAATCTGAGCTGTCTCGCCCTTTGTTGCCAATGCAAATACCCAGGGTCTCCAGATGACTTTTTAGGAGCCAGAAATGTAGGACATACCAGCCCAGCCCCCTTTAAGAGTAAATAAAGAATCTGCCTGCAATGCAGGAGACCCAGCTTCAATTCCCTCGGTTGGGAAGATCCCCTGGAGAAGGGAATGGCTATCCACTCCAGTATTCTTGCCTGGGAAAACCCCATGGACAGAGGAACCTGGCGGGCTACAGTCCATGAAACCGAAAAGAGTTGAACACGACTGAGCACCTAACACTTTAACACACACTTTATTTAAATATATATATATATATAGTGCTTGTCTAGACAGTGGGAGTACTTGGGAAAACTCTTTCTTTCCCTTTATTATTGTTTTAACATAAATACAGTTGCTCCTTGAACAAAGCAGGTCCAGTAGAGCTGAAAATCTTCACTAACTTTCATCTTCCAGTCACAGTTTCACATTCGGGGATTCAACCAATTAAGACGCGTGTGGTGTGTATTTAGTGAAAAAAATCCGCGTGTGAGTTGACTTGCGCGATTCAAACCCGTGTTTTTCAAGGGTCAACCGGGCATCGTTTTCAACCAGAGGCAGACAGTATTAATCCATGTTACTGGCGGGAACTAGGGGAGTGAGCCTGAAGCTTCCATTTTTTGTTAATGGAGTTTATCTCTGCAATTAAACAAGTGCCCAGCAGATGGCGTGCGGGGCTCACAGCCGGCTTCTCACTCCCGGATCGTCCCTTTCCTGGGGTTGCAGGGTTGGGAGGTGTGAAAGAGGTCCTCCCTTCTCTTCTCCAAAACTCCTTTTAGGAGAAGATGCCCAGAGGGGTCCCAGCAGAGCAAGGCAAGAGCACAAAGCTCAGGGACTCAGCTTCAAGGCAGCCAGCTTGGGGGCCTGTGAGCCCCATCCTCTGAGGCAGTTGCAGGCTCCGATCTCAAACCTGCCCGCCTTGAATAAGAGGGTCAGTCCTGGCTGCAAGATAGCAGAAAGAAGGAGCAGCTGGTTTACCGGACCCTTAAGCTGGTCCCTTACATACTTTTAAAGTGTTAAAGCGGTTAAAGCGTCTGCCTGCAATGCGGAAGACCTGGGTTCGGTAGGGAAGATTCCCTGGAGAAGGAAATGGCAGCCCACTCCAGTACTCTTGCCTGGGGAATCCCAGGGACGGAGGAGCCTGGTGGGCTACAGTCCACAGGGTCGCGAAGAGTCGGACATGACTGAGCGACTTCACTTTCACTCACTTTCACTTTACATACTTTTACACACATGTGTTATTTTATCTCATCTTTCCTGAGGCCCTTCAGGGGGATAAGCATTAAAATTAGTGACTTGCTGGGAATTCCCTGAGTGATTAGGACTGGGTGCTTTCACTTCCTGGGGCAGGTTCAATACCTGGTCCTGGAGGAACTGAGATCTTCCAAGCTGCACAGCACGTGTGGCCAAAACCAGCAACAAATAGCGACTTGCTGGGGAGATAGTAGCCATGCCTGCATCAGTTTTGAATCTATTCAAATTCCAACAAAAATAAGCAAGGCAAATTAGCAAAAACAAAACTCACCGACATCAGTCATTTCAGAATTAGGTGCCAAAGGTATCCTCCAAAAACACTGAAAGAATTTAAGTAGGGGAGCACAGCCCCCAGTAGCTACCTGCGTGTTATCAGGTGTCCTGAGGTTCCCCCACACACACACACCCCAGGCTGTTCTAGCTCAGCCTCTGGCCTTTGGCATTCCACCTGTTGCCAGCAGAGGGGAGCAAGGGGATGTCTGAGGGGCCTGACAGGAGGACCAGCCCCAAAGAGCCAGCATGTATTCAGTGGAGGGACAATTCGAGCAACTGAGTCTGGGAGGGGCCTGGCCCACCCCCCTAGTGAGAGTGAGAGCCCTCAGGAAGGACTGCGAACTCTCGAAACTGCTTGGTTCCCTTCCCAGACAAGGTTCCTCATTGCAGAGAAAACGTCTTGGAGTGGGATCAAAACAGGCAGATTGACTAAGACAATCGAGAGAAAGGAAGGATATTCAGATCTAAGTGATAGGAGGAGATGGAGCTAGGAGACCTCAGAAAGCAGGCCACCATGTCTGTACATTCCATGCAGACAAGAGGAGGGGGTGACCTTGAGGTCAGAGACGCATCCTGAACATCAGCTCCAAGTTTAGGAAAACTTGCTGCGTCATTGTCTAGTCCCTAAGTCATGTCCAACTCTGCAATCCCATGGAGTGCAGCCCGCCAGGCTCCTCTGTCCATGGGATTTCCCAGGCAAGAGTCCAGGGGATATTCCCCCCTCAAGGAGCGAACCTGAGTCTCCTGCATTGGCACATGGATTCTTTATCACTGAACCACCCGAGAAGCCCTCAGGAAAACTTAATTTCACATAAAAATGAGCAATAGAGAATCTGGAGGTCAGATCTCATACAAAATTAACTTAGGCAAAAGAATAATCAGGAGCCAATAGCATTCTTAAAAATAGGATAAAGCATCCAGTGAGGAGGAGAAGGGGACGACTGAGAATGAGATGGCTGGATAGCATCATGGACTCAATGGACGTGAGTCTGAGTGAACTCCGGGAGTTGGTGATGGACAGGGAGGCCTGGCGTGCTGCGATTCCTGGGGTCGCAAAGAGTCGGACACGACTGAGTGACTGAACTGAACTGAACTGATACCAGTGACACAGATCTTCAGGACCGATCAAAACCATAACCTTCTAGTTCAAAAGGACCTTAAAAATATCTTTAAATATGCAAGATGTGAAAGAACAACATAAACTAGCATTAAGAGTTTTCATTAGAAAACAGAACTCTGGAACAAATTAGACATACAAAGGAAAGAACTTATTTTAGAAATGAAAGCTAAAATAGAAGAAACACAAGAACAAATTAACCCAACCTTGAGATAATGCCAGAATAGAAAAAGGTGAAAATGAAAGAATATCATAAATCAACCAGAAACGAAGACAGGTTTTTTAAATATTCTGGAGAAAACGACAAATATTAAAATTAGGCCAAGAAGTTCCACCATACAAGTAATAAAAGTTCCTGAAGAAGAAAACCAAAGCAAGGAACAAATATTGAAAACAATTAATCAAGAGCACCTACTGAAATTTTTTTAGTTGAAATTACATATTGAAGGAGCATACCGAATACCTGAAAATATCAACCCAGAATAATCAGGCATATTCAAGACAGTCTAATAAAATGACTGGACTTCAAGGAAAGAGTAAAAAAGTCCTCCAGGCTTCTCAGTTCAGTTCAGTCGCTCACTCAAGTACGACTCTGCGACCCCATGGACTGCAGCATGCCAGGCTTCCCTGTCCATCACCAGCTTCCAGAGCTTGCTCAAACTCATGTCCATCGAGTCAGTGATGCCATCCAACCATCTCATCGTCTGTCATCCCCTTCTCCTCCTGCCTTCAATCTTTCCCAGCATCAGGGTATTTTCCAATGAGTCAGTACTTCACACCAGGTGGCCAAAGTATTGGAGCTTCAGCTTCAGCATCAGTCCTCCAATGAATATTCAGGACTAATTTTCTTTAGGATTGACTGGTTTGATCTCCTTGCAGTCTAACGGACTCTCAAGAGTCTTCTCCAACACCACAGTTCAAAGGCATCAATTCTTTAGTGCTCAGCTTAGGTAATAATAGTAGTTGACTTATAAAGAAAAAATATTCAATTATTATCAGGTTTTTCAAGAATAATGCTGGGGACTTCCTTAATTGGTCCAGTGGTTAAGAGTCACTCCTTAACCTCAAGAAGTGATAACTCCTTAAGGATCCTTCCAGTGCAGAAGGTACAAGCTCCATCTCTGATTGGGGAGCTAAGATCCCGTATGCCTCATGGCCAAAAAAAAAAAAAAAAACATAAAGCAAAAAAGTAACAAATTCAATGAAGACATTCTTTAGAATTTTTTTAAATACTTGTAAAGATTGTAACCCATCAGATATGTTAAAATCTTGGAGTTCACAATGACATTGAAAAGGAGTTCATTGGTCCTCTCCTCTGGAGAATAATAAAGAACCAATTCACTTCCTTGTAAACTGGTGAACAAAGGGAAAGAGATAAACCTGTGTCCTGCCTCTCCTAGACAACCTGTATCCCTGAGCATCAAAGAGTAAAGGAGGGGACGCAGCCCTTTCTAAAAGTCTCTTTCCCTGTAGCCTGTACTCTGATGACCTAGAGGGGTGGGATGGGGTGGGAGGGAGGTTCAAGAGGAAGGGGATATGTGTATACCTATGGCTGATTCATGTTGATGTATGGCAGAAACCAACACAATATTGTACAGCCATCATCCTCCAATTAAAAATAAACGTACCTTGCCAGTTGATAAATGTAAAGAAAGACTAGGACTGGAATGTTGCCACATTCAGCCCCAACGAATTCAGGAACTGTGATAAGACCATGCGTGCTACTTCAGTCGTGTCCGACTCTGTGACCCCATGGATTTTAGCCCAACAGGCAAGAACACAAGTGGGTTGCCATGCCCTCCTCCAGGGGATCTTCTGGACCCAGGGATCAAACCCACCTCTTAATCTCCTGCATTGGCAGGGGGGTCCTCTACCACTTGTGCCACCTGGCGAGACCATCCACCGGTACTAAAAACAGAAAGAACAGTCCACACTGTGTCACCAGAAGAAAGCACACAGGCTCCCCGAGGAGCTGGCCCAAGGGATCAAACCCAGGTCTGGTCAAACTTCTGGATCCAGCTGCCGACTTCCAGGAAGCACGGAGGACAGAGGAGCACTCTGAATGGTGTTTTGCAGATGAAGTCAGCCAAGTCCATCCTGTGGGAAGCTCTATGAGGCAAATGGTGTTCCTTCCCAAATAGCTTGTAAGGAAAAGAAAGGGTCCAGGGACACCTCTAGATTAAAGGAAACTTTAAAGATGCATCTTTTATTTTTTAACAGACAAGTCTAAACAATCATATCTAGGGATACACACTCACGTGATAAAGTATTGCAAGAAGATGATTTTTGGGGCTTCCCTGATGGCTCAGTGGTAAAGCATTTGCCTGCCAGTGCAGAAAATGGGGGTTCGATCCCTGATCCGGGAGGACCTCACGTGGTGAAGAACAACGAAGTCCGTGTCTCACAACTACCGAGACTGTGCTCTAGAGCCCTGGGTCTGAACCAAGAGAATCCACCAAATAAAGCCCACACACTGCAACTAGAGATAGGAGCCCCCACTTGCTGCAACCAGAGACAAGCCCAAGCAGCGACAAAGACCCAGCACAGCCAAAAATAAATTACCAAAAAAAGAAAAAGTTGAAGGAGAGACGATCTCCCTTTCTCTTTAAAATAAAAGCAGGGAGGGTATCAATCACATCAAGAAAGAGCTCTTGGGACTTCCCTGTGAGCCAGTGGCTGCTACTGAGCCTGCGCTCTAGAGCCTGGGGACCTCAGCTACTAAAGCCCACGTGCCCTAGAGCCTGTGTTCCACTAGAGAAGGAACCGCAATGGGAAGTATGCACACCACAACTCGAGGGTAGCCCCCGCTCGCTGCGACTAGAGAAAAGCCTGAGCCGCAATGAAGATCCAGCATGGTCAAAAATAATAAATGTTTGAAAAAAAAAGAAAATGATGACTATAAAAGTCAGGTTACGTGTTCATTTCAGGGGAATGAGAGAGCTTAGATTGGAGAGGAAAACCTGGAGAGTGTTGAGGGGAGAGGAGTGCTTGCAAAGTTCTCTTTATTAACTTGGGATGTAGTTACAAAGATATTTGCCATAAGATGACTCATCAAGCTGTACTTTTATTGTGTGTGGTTTTCTGTACCTGTGTTCATTTCATAATAAAGGGTTTTTTTTTTTTTAAGACTGAAATAAATGTTTGAATGAACCACCCTAGGAGGTTTCGAGGTTCTCTTTTGATGTATGACAGAGGGACAACTCGAGAGGGACGAAGTTTGCCTAAAGCCATGCAGCTGCTGAACCGTCCAGCTGGGCTAGAAACCCATGTGAGACTCATCCGTTCTTTCAACAAACAGTTGCCGACACCTGCTGAGCTGGTTGTTGGGCAAAGAGCTGAGTTAAAACAGTCTGGCTTCAGATCCACCTGTCCTGCATGGAAGGGACGTGGGAGGTAGGTGTAAGGGACACACATCAATCTCGGTACCCAGCTGGGTGTGGTCACAGCTCCCCCCCAGGGCCCCTCCCCTCTGCGAGACCCACGTGGTGCTCTCAGAAACTGTGCCCACACAGCTTTTCTCAGCGCAGACTCTGGACGTGGAAATGACCTCACCTGACCACTTGAAGTTTCGCTTCTGTTTCTCATCACCTTCCCGGGGTGTTCTGTCCCCTGGAGAGGAGAGAGGATGTGGGAAAGAGTCCTGGCCTCAAACTAAGAGGTCAGCTTGCAACCCTCCCTTTTTATCCCTCCTGGGGGAGGCACCAAGGGTTTAGGGCGAGTGGGATGATGATGAATCAGCTCTGCAGGCTAGAGCCCCTCGCTTATCTGCCTTGTGTCTCTCCAGCATTTGACACTCATTTTCACAGAGAGCAGGGCTTCCCTGGTGACTCAGGCAGCAAAGAATCTGCCAGCAATGCAGGAGACCCAGGTTCAATCTCTGCGTCAGGAGATCCCCTGGAGAAGGGAATGGCTACCCACTCCAGTATTCTCACCTGGAGAACTCCATGGACAGAGAAGCCAGATGGACTACAATCCATGGGGTTGCAAAGAGTCGTACAGGACTGAGCAACTAACACACAAACACACTCAGGGAAAGCAGGAGCACATTATGTTTGTTGAATGACTACATGAATGGAATTGCTGTGTCATTTTTTATCTATTTCACACAGAGTTCAAGGCTCAGTCAACACTTTTAAAATATACCATCCACTTTGAAGAAATAAAGTATACTTGAAACCTTAAATATATATATATATATATATACACACACCATCCATAGGACTTCCCTGGTGGCTCAAACGGTAAAGCGTCTGCCTACAGTGCGGGAAACCTGGGTTCGATCCCTGGGTCAGGAAGATCCTCTGGAGAAGGAAATGGCAACCCACTCCAGTACTCTTGCCTGGAAAATCCCATGGACGGAGGAGAGTAGTAGGCTACAGTCCATGGGGTCACAAAGAGTTGGACACGACTGAGCGACTTCACTTCACTTCACTTCATACCATCCATAGACCCGCAAACGTAGAGGACAAACTCTATGGTTCCTGGAGAAAGAGGGAAGGATAGATCAGGCATTTGGGACTGACATATAAACACACTACTATGTATAAAATAGGTAGCCAATAAGGACCTACTGTATAGCAGAGGGAACTATACCCAATGTTTTGAAATAGCCTGTAAGGGAAAAAACATCTGAATGTGAGTGTGTGTGTGTATATATATATATATCATGTACATATGGCTGAATCATTTTTCTGTACACCTGAAATTATCACAACATTGTAAGTCAAGTATACTCCAATTATATATATATGTGTGTATATGCTCTTTCACTCTAAAATGGGGGTTATGATAATGCCCCTAAGGTCATTGAGAGACTGAACCAGTTAATAAATGTTGGATTGGCCGATATCTATTTTTGGCTGCGCAGGGTCTTAGTCGCTGCCCGTGGGGTTTCTCTAGTTGCGGAGCAGTTCTTCTCTCTCGTTTCGGTGCTTGGGCTTCTCTTGTTGCACGGGTTCTAGACGCATGGGCTCAGCAGGTGCAGCTCTCAGGTTCCAGGTCACATGGGTTTCAGTAGCTGTAGCACACGAGCTTAGTTGCCCAGAAGTATGTGGGATCGTGAGTTCCCCGACTGAGAATCGAACCCGTGTCTCCTGCATTGCCAGGCAGATTCTTAATCACTGGACCACCAGCAAAGTTCCACCTCTTTTCCTTATGTTCTTGAATACATTTGGCCAGATGAGGAACAGTCTACAGGGCATATTTCAAATGCTGCACGAGTGTGTGCACGCCCGTGTATTTTGGAGCTGTATTAGTTTTCTGTTGCTACTATAATAACTTAACCACTGGGACAATAGCATCATAGTCCTGCAAGTCAGAGCTGGACTGAAACAAGGTGTTGGCAGACCTCTGTCCCTCCTGGAGGCTCTTGGGTAGAAACTCTTCCAGTCTTGCTTCTTCCAGCCTCTGGGAGCTGCCTGCATTCCAGACGGCTCTGTCTGTCTTTAAGCCAGCAATTATATCACAGGGTTTTGCTTCCTGTTCTCACATCGTCTCTTTGACCCTGCCCTCCTCTTATCAGAGCCCCGTGATTTCACTGAGCTCACCTGGATAATCCCAAATAATCTTCCAATCTCAAGATCCTTAATCACACCAGCAAACTCTCTTTTGCATGTGAGATAACAGATTCACAGATTGCAGAGTTTAGGACAGCGCCATCTTGTTGGGGCTCAGAGGGCATTATTCTGCCTCGCCCAGGGATCTAGTGTTGTAATTCTAGGATGCTGACTCCCCTGCTCTCAGCTCTACCCAGTGGGGTGGGGGGAATTTGGAACCAAGGAAACAGCCCTCTTCTCAGTCCAAAGAAATCTTGGGAAAATGTCCCATCAGAAGACAAAGAAAAGTGGACTTCCCTGGTGGTCCAGTGGTTAAGAATCCTTCCAAAGCAGTGGGTTCGAGTCCTGGTCAGGGAACTAAGTTCCCACCTGCCACGGGCAATGAAGTTGCATGCAAGACACAACTGGAAAGAAGCCTGCCCACCACAATAAAGATCCCGTGTGCCACAACTAAGACCCAATACAGCCAAATAGATAAATATTTAAAAGAAGAAGACAAAAAAAGCGAGGCATCCTTTGGGATCCTTCTAGAGTTTGGACAAGAAATTATGCTCATCTCTCTGGGGTTCCAACATTCCCCTGTGATACCAGCCAAAGGGACAGCCAAAGGTAAGGGACAGTGGCCAGCATCAAGCTTCTTCTGCTGGGGAAACCCAGGCCAGGAAAGACGTCCCTTCTGTGCTCACTTACGATTAAAACAATTATTATTTTCCAAATGAAATGGCCCAAAGAAGCAACGGCCCAGGGATCCTTCTGAAGCTGTCTTCCAGCTCTGCGGGAAGTACGAACCAGATCCAGACAAACAAAAGAAGCCCTGAATGTCCGGGGTCCCAGAGTCATGCCTCTCCTGTCCCCCACCCCACACTTTCTTGGACTTGCTGGCTCTGGGTCTAGATTCCGAGTCGCAGAGACGGTGCAGGAAGGAGGAGGCAGTGGAGGGCAAGAGACCTCCCAGCCCCCAGGCTGCACAAACCGCCACAGCTGGGACCCATCAAGCATGCCTCCTGCAAAAATGGTTCTTTTAGCTGGAAGTCATAAATCTCCTCTTGTTTTAGTGACAGCTTGATTGTTGCCTTTGCTTTTGGGAGACGCACACATAGGAAGTGGTCAACCTTCACAGTCACAAGGGGGAAGTCAGTCAAATGCCAAGATCAGAATCTGGTCTGTTAATCCCCCGGCAGGATTGTGGAGAGGAGGTCATGCTGGGGACTGGAGACTCCGCCGGGATCTCACAAACCCAGAGCATCACCAAGCCTCGTGCCCAGGAGCTAGCCTGTCCCCACCTGTAGCTTTTGCATGTTTCTGCTCCAAACCAACACGGCTGGTTCCAGCATTTAATTCTCAAAGGCAACCTGTTACTCTCATGTCCGTGTTCCTGAAATGGCCATCTCCCTGTATCCTCAAGAACTGACAGACAATCCAGGAGTAAAAAGGTTTTAAAATGTATATATAAGAAGGTAAAGAAATAGAGTCAGAAGAGAAGTGAAAGAAGGGAAGCTGAGAGCAACCAGGGGTGAGGTTAGTGCAGACAGCTCAGCTCAGAGTCCAGGGCACTGGAAATTGTGGCCCGCAGATATGATTCAGCTTCTTAGCAGCCACAGTGAAGAGGGAAACAAGATTCAGCACATGACTCATAAGGCCTGTGTCGGCTAAAAAGCAAAACCATTCCCTTCCCCCTCCAAAGAAAAGGCTTATTTCTAATACAATGATGTGGAAGAAATTTATTCTGGAGTTCCCATGGAGAGGCTGCTGTGGACAGAATGAATGAACACTGTCCTCAGGAAGATCCCGATAGTAAATACAGCAACTGGTTTCCTAAGGCTGTTTCTTATAACTCTTCTTCATTTTTAATATAAATTTATTTATTTTAATTGGAGGTTACTTTACAATAACTCTTCTTTTAAAAAAATTATTTATTAATTTATTTGGCTGTACCGGGTCTTAATTGCAGCACACGGAATCTTGGATCTTCACTGCAGTATGCAGGATTTTCAGTTGCAGCTTGTGAACTCTTCGTTGCATCTTGTGGGATCTAGTTCCCTGAGCAGGGATGGAAACGTAGGCTGCCTGCATTGGGAGCGCAGACTCTTAGTCCCTGGACCACCATGGAAGTCTCCAGCTAAACCTTCTTGATGAAGGCCCAGAGGATAAGGCTGAAAGCCAGTTTAGTAAAAACAGTGAATTCCTGGGGAATCCTCCAAGGTTAAGTGCTACAAAATACCTGTTCCGATAGAGATTACAAAGAATTATCAGTTAAGTGGTGGAAGTGGTCCATAATGAGTGTGTGCGATTGGGAGATGAGCAAATTTTTACCTCTGTGCTTCCTGCAAGTTGACAGCTGGATCCAGAGGTTCAATCAGATTTGAATTCAATCCCTTTGCCTCGATTCTCGAGGGGTCTGTGAAACACAAAACACTGACGATATGAGTGTATGTGCTCAGTCGCGTCCAACTCTTTGGGACCCCATGGACGGTAGCCCACCAGGCTCCTCTGTCCATGAGATTTTCCCAGGCAAGAATACTGGAGTAGGTTGCCATTTCCCTCTCCATGCTGATGAGTATGAACTATCAGCAAATACACACAAAAATATGGATGATTTCATCAACATGACATTGAGCAAAAGAAACTAGACACCAAAATATACGTACTGTATGATTTCAAACACAGGAGACCCTTGAACAATGCAAAGGTTAGTGGGTGTCAACTCGCAGACAGTCAAAAGTCCCTGTACAGCTCTGTCTGCTTCAAAGGACAAGGAAAGACAAAGGAATTGATAAAGAACTCACCCAAGGGCAGGAAGTTGAAAGAGTTTGGATAGAATCAGAACTCAGGTCTTAGTTTTATGTTTGGTTTGGGGGCTTTTTTTGCTTTTGTTTCTTTATTTGGCTGCACTAGTTCGGAGAAGGCAATGGCACCCCACTCCAGTACTCTTGCCTGGAAAATCCCATGGACGAGGAGCCTGGAAGGCTGCAGTCCATGGGGTGGCTAAGGGTCGGGCACGAATGAGCGACTTCACTTTCACTTTTCACTTTCATGCATTGGAGAAGGAAATGGCAACCCACTCCAGTGTTCTTGCCTGGAGAATCCCAGGGATGGGGGAGCCTGGTGGGCTGCCCTCTATGGGGTCGCACAGAGTCAGACAGGACTGAAGTGACTTAGCAGCAGCAGCAGCAGCAGGACTTAGTTGCAGCACTCAGGATTCTTTCTTTTTTTAGTTGGACCATGCAGGATCTATAGTTGTAGTATGCAGCATCTTTAGTTGTGACTGTGATTGCTAATCGTGTACAAATTCTTCCCCACTCTTTGTTAATTTAAAGATCTGTAAAATAGAAATACAGGTGCTATATTTATTGAAAAACAATCCACATATGCGGACGCGAGCACTTCAGACTTGTGTTGTTCAAGGGTCAACTGTATATAGAAGTATAAATACAGATAAAACTATATAAGCTGCCAGGAGTCAGGATGGTGGTAAACCTTGGGAGGTTGTGGCTGGTAGAGTGTGAGAGATGCTGGCAGAGTGTTAATTACCTGGATGTGTTTCATCTGTGAAAATCCTTATGCTATGGGCACTTTTTTCAATGTATGTTACACTTCAATAAAAAGTTTTTAAAAGTGGTATCAAGTCATTATAGTACGAAATTTAAATTAGGGGTACTGTTTGGGAGTTGCTGATGGACAGGGAGGCCTGGTGTGCTGCAGTCCTTTGGGTCGCAAAGAGTCAAACACGACTGAACAACTGAACTGAACTGTTTGGGAGGGCAGGGCTTTAGGTTGTGACCAGGGTTAGAGCTCATTCCAGGACTAGAAAGCAGGATAAGCATCAGCGTGGGCATAAGGTCAAGACCCAAGCCTTCAGATTGATCAAGAATCCATCTTCAGCATGACCACTGCCATTCCAGGGTCTGACCACTTGGTGTCTCCACTCGACAAATTGCTAAGCGAGTGGCAGGCAGAACAGAGACATCTAGACCCATAACATCCCTGAGCTGGAATCAGGCTGGGAATGACTAACAGGAAATGTCAGAGGATGAATCTGAGTGGAACAGAGCTGGCCCACTTGGGGCTGGGGTCCAAGCCCTGCAGAACAGTGGGCAGCAGAGGGGACCACGGAAGTGACGCCAGCTCAGAACCCCCAGCTTTGTCCCCAGTCTCAAGTCAGAATTATTTCATTCATTCATTCATACAGTGTTTAATGAGCTCCTGAACCAGACACTGAGAATCCAAAGGGGACAGATGGCCCACAGTCCCTGTCTTCACAGAACTCACATCAACCTCACACCTCCTCTCTCCCTGCCTAGCATCCACGACTCCTTCTAAGCCCAGAAGAACCACCCATATTAGAATCCACTATGAAACACCAAGGAGATCAAACCAATCAATCCTAAAGGAAATCAACCTGAATATTCATCGGAAGGCCTGATGCTGAAGCTGAAGCTCCAATACTTTGGCTACCTGATGGGAAAGCCACTCACTGGAAAAGACCCTCATGCTGGAAAAGATTGAAGGCAGGAGGAGAGAGATGACAGAGGATGAGATGGTTGGATGGCATCACCGACTCAATGGACATGAATCTGAACAAACTCTAGGAGATGGTGAAGGACAGGGAAGGCTGGCGTGCTGCAGTTCGTGGGAGCACAGAGTTGGACACGACTGAGCGACTGAACGGCAACAATCCAACCAGGTCCTCAGATAGGACCCCTAGCCCTTCTTGTTCGTTGTCTGTCTTCCCCACCAGATGGACATTCAAAGGTCAAGGGCCTCATTTGTTTTCTTGACCCTGGTGTTCTCCAGGCTTGGCCCAGAGTAGATGACCAATCGCTGTCTGTTGAATGGAAGTGGGATAGCAATGAGGTGGTCACATCACCCCTGCAGGAGCAAGCAGAGCAGTGGGCTTCCTCTGAGTCTGGGGCTCCAGGCTCCTAGACCTTTGCAATTTTGCAAGAAGCCTCTGATGAGGCTTTTTGTGGGGTGGGCGTGATCACGTGAGTAGGACTGAGAGCTGGAGGTTTAGGGCCGGGAGGGTTGCAGGGGAACAGAGAACCAGGGCAGTGCTGTCAGCCCAGTTCACAGCCCCTGGGGCAGTTCTACTTCCCCTTTTTCAAAAGCAAACACGGTGGAGGAAGGAAGGGGCTAACTTCCTCAGCACCCTTTGATAGGCCCGGGACCTGGTGACAGGAACAGGAAATATGAGCCAGCAGAGATTAAGTAGGAACCAGCTGGGGGTTGCCCTGCCTGCCTCCACCTGCAGGCAGTCCCCCAGCCACCTCCTTCCAGCCTTGGCACAGGATGAAGGGCAAATACGTCAGCTGAGTCCGGGCCTACTAGGACCCTGAGAAAGAGACTTGGGGGATGAGACAGGGCATCACTTTGGGGAGACAGGCTGGAGGGAAAGGGATGAAGAGCAGGAGCTGCAAGCAGGTGCTCCCTGGAGGAAGGAGGAGGGTGGGGGAGCTTGAGACATGGATTTGGATGGCCACGTGGTTCGGGCGGCTAGCCTGGACCTTCAGAGGGCCAGTTTTGCCCCATTTCGGGAGGCATCAGAAATGGGGGTACTAGGATGAGACCTTCAGCACCAGAGTCTACTGCCGTAGGGCCATCCAAGTAAAGTCTCCACATATGCTGTTCCACTGGAGTGTAGAGTAGATCAGTACTGTGCAATAGAATTTTCTGCAATGAATTAGTTGTTTTATAGCTAGGTTTTCCAATACGGCGGCCACTAATCACACCGGCCAGTAGCTACCGTACTGGGCAGCACAGCTCCAGGCTCCTGTGTAAGGTGAACAAAGCCACTCCCCACTGTTTCTTTTTACCCCTCCTCATCGTTCCCATTCTCTCCAATCCTACTTTTCTTATGCCTCAAGTTAATCAGCCAAAATTATGTTGTAACGGGTACAAATTTCACAGGTCGTTTACTCATACAAAACAAATACGCAAAATAATTGATTTTTCTGTCGTTGAGTGGAACATCTGTCTCAAGTACCCACCCTCTGTAGAGATTTACTGTCAATAAATTCAGGTTAAATGCAGTCAAGTGGGGACTTGCCTGGTGGTCCTGTGATTAAGAGTTCACTTGCCAACGCAGGAGACACGGCTTCAATCTCTAGTCAGGGAAGATCCCACATGCCTGGGAGCAACTAAGCCGAAGCACAACTCATGAAATCCATGGGCCTAGAGGCAGCACTCCACAAGAGAAGCTACCGCAATGAAGGGTAGCCTCACTCGCCGCAACTAGAGAAAGCCCAAGTGCAGCAACAAAGACCCGGAGCAGCCAAAAATAAACAAGGAAATGCAGTCAAGTGTCAATTTCCTTCTTCTTTTCCCTTGGAATACATGCAAGTCCATATCCTTTATTGAATCTCTTCTTTGAGCTCCAAACTTCATCCCTGGATTCTACTATTCCTACCTCTCCTGCAGGGGCAAGTGAAGCAGGCATAGAATCTCTTCTCAAAGACTCATTCCAGCATCTAGTGTTACACACCATCCTCCCTGCCCACATACTCATGCCCTCCCACCCCTTATTAACATTTACTGAACACCTCCTTTGGGCCAGGCATATTCTAAGCACTTTAAACCTTTAGCCTGTTTAGTCTTCTCAAGAACTCTCTGAGGGAAATGCTGTTAATATTCTCATTTTGCAGATGAGAAACTGGAGCACAGAGAGGTCCTCTGAAAAAGCTCATACAGAAGGCATTCTTGGGCTGCTGCTGCTAAGTCACTTCAGTCGTGTCCGACTCTGTGCGACCCCATAGACGCCAGCCCACCAGGCTCCCTGTTCCCGGGATTCCCCAGGCAAGAACACTGGAGTGGGTATTCTTGGGCTAGAACTTCAAAAATCAGTACTACATAGGATTGCATCCCCCAGCAATCCTACTTCTAGGAATCCATCCCAAAAATATGCTGCCAAAAGCCTGAGAGTAATTATGCACAAGACTTTTTGTTATTATACTCTTCGTAATAGCAGATGGCTGGAAACTACCCAAACGTCCCTCAACAGGGGGTTAAGTGAAAATATCGTGGTACATTTACCTGATGCAATACTATGCAGCTGTGAAAAGGGAATGAGTTGTCTCCACACATTAAAATAGGGTGAATTTCAGAATATATCATTAAAGACATAGAGACATATTGTTAAGACAGGCTGAGAACTTCAGAACATATTTACAGAAAGAAGTGAATGTAGTATGCAATCAGTTATGTAAGAAAGAGGGGATATAAATATATATATACACTATATGCTTATATTTCTTAAAATTAAAGAGGGAATCTCCTGGCAGTCAAGTGGTATGGACTCCATGCTTACGCTGCTGTGGGTCCAGTTTTAGTCCTTGGTTAGGGAACTAAGATCCCACAAGGCTCATAGTGCAGTCAAAAAATTAATTAGTTAAAAATTAAAGAAGAAAACAAACAAAAAACACTTTAACAAACAATTACCTCTCAAAAGAAATATATATGGTAATGCTACCAGTTATGTAAGAAAGAGGGGATAAATGTACACATATACACTTACACTCTTTAAAATTAGAGAAGAAATACAAAAATAAAACTTTTTAAAAATGACTACCTATGATAGAGGGAAAGACCAGAGTGGAGGGAATAGGTATACAAACTAGACTTAGCCTAGCATACTTTATTTTGAAAATTTGGCTGTAGAACTATATCACTGTTCTACATAATTATTAAAACAAAACTGAATTTCAAATAAAGTAATCCCTAAAACTTAAAATCAAAATGAAACAGATGTATCAAACTAGGAATTAAATTGATAGTGGAATCACAGAAGAATCATTTCAAATAATTTTGATATGTTAATTAGACTATACATTCTCGGATTATATATAAATTTAGTGTTATTGCCATTAGAAACCCAGACTCTTAGTATAAGGGAAAAGAAATATAAATATAAAACTGAGCAAGTTAAGCAAAGACTCTGTAATCTAAATTAAATTTGAATTTATCAGTGTGAACTCAAGACCTCTTAAATTTTTTTTATCTCTATCCACTGAAAAGACCTGGAAACAATTACCAATGGAGTAGCTATGAGCATGCCTAGAGGAAAGATTGTGAAAGATCTAAATATCATTTCCCAAGAATCAAGGCTCTTTGGAGAAATGGCCAATTCCAGATCTGGTGCAGAAAAAAAAAAAAATGTACAGGATGATCCCAGAACATCTTGCTATTCCAGAAAGCAAATAAGCTAGAAGGTCATGTCAAAAGGACTCAAAAATCAATTTGAAGAGATTCTATCTGTCTAAAGACGAAACAATTTGAGTATGAATAAGGTTTAAAATCAACACATTTAAAGTCCTTAAGTTCATAATGATACTCAAAAAAAAAAAGAAGAAGAAAAGAAAACCTCATTGGATTCTCTTTGAGCATGCTAGGGAAGCAAGTCAACATTTTGAAAGTTGGTAAATAAAAAGAAAGAATCAGTATTTTTTTTTCTACTTTTCCTATATGAATTGAATCTCATTGTAATCAACTAATTCGTTAGAGGAAGTTTCTATTGATAGACATATTTCTGCTAATAGATGAAAAAATATTAAGAATTAGGTTTTGGACTTCCTGGTGGCCCAGTGATTGACTCTGTGTTTCCACTTCAGAGTGCTTGGGTTCAGTCTGTGGTTGGAAAACTAAGATCCTGCATGCCACATGGTATAACAAAAAGAAAATATTTTTTTATTAGAATTTTGCATTTGGGGTTTTGCAGCCTTCAACAACCAAAACAATAGGTTGAGGCCATGATCATCAATGGCTTGGAATGTCACTGAAAGAGAAATAAATACATATTCAAGGTATGCTTCCTGGTGGGGGTGTGCAGCATCGCCTGTGAGGTATTCCTGCTAAAAAAACCGTCTAACCTGGCTCTGTTAAGACACTAGTCACATCATATAAAGGGATACATTAAATGACACCACAGGGATGTGATCAGCAAAATCCACACTGTAGAAAACTCTACAAGACAAATACCTCATTTCTTCAATAAATAAATTGAAGAAAAAGGGGTTATCTCTCCAAGTCCTCTCTATTTTACTTCCCACTCTTACACAAAAATAGAGAGACATTGGAAGAGCCCGTACATTGAAAGAGTCTTAAGAGACATATCATTCAGTGCAATCTATAGACCTTGTTTGGATCTTGATTCAAACAAATACATCATCTGTTTTCAAATAACACAGCAATTGGGCATATTTGAACCCTGAAGGGCTACTTGACAGTGTTAAGAATGTGTTGTTGATTTTGTAGGTGCAATAATGGTATTGCAGTTACATGCTGAAAGTTCTTATCTTTAAAAGAGATACAAGGAAATGTTACAGATGAAATGATATATACAGTGTGTGATACTTGCATAAACTCATACAACGGAGGAGGGGGAGAGGTGGGTGTATAGGAAGTTCACCCATGAGTTGATCACTGTTGAAGCTGGGTGATGGGTATGGGGAGGTTCATTACATTATTCTATTTTTGTATACACTTAAAATTTTCTATAATAGGGACTTCCCTGGAGGTCCAGTGGCTAAGACTCCACTCTTCCAGTGCTGGGGGGCCTGGGTTCGATCCCTGGTTGGGGAATTGACCCCACAAGCCACAACTAAAGAGCTTGCATGCCATAGTGAAGATCCTCCAACTAAGACGTGGCACAGCCAAATTGATAAATAAATGTGTATTTTTAAATTTCTATCATAAAAAATCTTAAGGGAAAAAGCTAACACTAATTGTTTTGTAGTGTTTCTGCATTTCTGCTACAAAAACCACCTCTGAGGCCAAAGGTACTCGGCTGAACCTGAAAAAGATAATGGGTTATAAGGCTGTGAAGAAGGAGGAGGGGGAGGGGAGAAGAGGAGAAGAAGGAAAGAAATACACTGATTAATGCTTCAGTCTATTTTTTTAAATTGGGGTGAAGTTTACATGACATTACATGAGCTACTTTAAAGCGTAAGTTCACTCAGTACTTTCATCATGCTGAACACCCATCATCTCTGCCAAGTTCCAAAACATTTCCACTCCCCTACAATGATCCCCGCCCCCCGGCCAAGCCCTCTCCCGGCAACCACCTGTCTGCTTTCAGTCTCTATGGATTCACCTGTTCTGGATATTTCATATACATGGAATCGGAGAACAGTTTCATTTCAAACTGTGTTCAACCACATGTGTACTGACCTCTATTGTGTACCAGGCACCAGCTCAGCTCTAGAGATAAGATGATGAAGATGGATACATGACCCCAACCTTCATGGGGCATGAGACCACTGTGCAAATAAATACAATTAACTATCTAATTACAAACATGCAAATGCTGCAGAAATGAAAAACTGAATCTACAGGGAAGGTAAAACAAAGGAGTGGGCCGTGAGGATCTGATCTGGTGAATGAGGGAGGGCTTCTCTGAAGAGGTGACATTTTAACTGAGCCCTGGGGAATTCCCTGGCTGTCCAGTGGTTAGGACTCTGCCCTTTCACTACTAAGGGCCTGGGGTTCAGTTCCTGGTCAGGGAACTAAGATCCCACAAGCTGTGTGCCGTGGCCAAGAAAGTATTTAAAATGTAAATAAACTGAGCCCCACAGAGTGACTAGGGATGAATGAACCAGTGGAGGAAGACAGACAGACCTTCCTAGTCATGTCAGAGGGTAGACACCGGAAGTCTTAAACAGAGGGGTCATGAAACTTGACTTGTTTGATTTTGTGGGGTTTTTTTTTAATTAACTGAAGTCCATAGTTTACACCAGGGTTCACTGTTTGTGTTGTATATTAATAGTTCTGAGTTTTGACAAATGTCTGAGGACAAGAGTGCATCATTACAGTATCATACAGAAAGTTTCACTGCTCTAAAAATACCCTGTGCTTGACCTTTCTTTTCTCTCCAGTTCCTCCCTGACCTCAGTTGATCTTTTTACTGTCCCTATAGTTTTGCCTTTTCCAGAAGTTGGGCTCATATAATATGTAGCCTATTCAGATTGGCTTATTTCGGTTAGCAATGTGCATTTACAGTTCTTCCATGTTTTTTCATGGCTTGATAGCTCATTCTTTTGTATGCGGGGGGGGAGGGGGTGGTAAATATACATAACATAAAATCTACCATTTTAAACATTTCTAAGTACGCAGTTCAGCAGAATTAAGTATTTTCACATTATCGTGCAACCATTCAGCCCAAAGCTTAGCTCATTCTTTATTACTCAATAATATTCCACTGTACAGATGAACCAGGGTTTGTTTATCCACTCACTTGAAAAGAGATGATTTGTTTTTAAATAAGACCACTGGCTTCCATGTAGAGGACTGATTGGAGAAGCACTGAGAATGCAGGCAGGGAAGCTGGGGAGGAGGCTAATGCTGTGGTCCAAGCAAGAGAGGATAGTGGCTTCTACTGGAGTGGTCTCAGAGGAGGTGGAAAGAAGTGGACAAACACTAATATGAGATCACAAGAGGGTGGAATTGTCAGGATTTGAAGATAGATTGGATGTGGGGTTTCCGGGAGAGGGCAGAGTTAAGGATGAAAGCCAGCCTCATAGCTTGGGGGACTGGGGAAGTAGGTGGTGGTGCCGTTGACTGAGATGAGGAAATGAAAAAGGAAGGATGGATTTAGGAGAAGATCACAGATTCAGCTTTGGATTTGATATTTGAAGCGTCTGAGAGATGGCCAAGTGGAAATGTGAAGTGACCCATTGAATACATGCACCTCAGACCCCTTTCCCCTTTCTTGTGAAACAATCCATCCCACTGACCTTAATTCTATTCCTAAACAGGCCACATTTCCTCCAGCCTCAGGACCATAGCATTGCTGTTCCCTTTGCCCAGAACATCTCCCCTGAGATGGCCATATAGCTAAGTCCTTCTGAATACTCAGATCTCAGGTCAAATAGCATCTAATCAAACAATCCTTCCTTGAACCCAAGTTAAGTCAGCCAGAAGGAGTGAATTAGAGATCCACATGGACCAGATTTTGCTACAACGATGCTACATTAAAAAGAAAACTTCCTTGCCATGGGGATGATTTTGAAATGTATAGAAATATCCAATCAGTATGTTCTATAACAGGAGCTGACATAGTGTTCTAGGTCAATTATGCTTCAGAAACAAACTCTTAGAAAAAGATATCAGATTTGTGGTTACCAGAGGAAAGGGGTGACCAAATTGGATAGAGGTGGTCAAAAAGTACAAACTTCCAGTTAGAAGATAAATAAGTACTAGGGATGTGATGTACAACATGATAAATATAATTAACACAGCTGGATGTTATGTATGAAAGTTGTTAAGGGAATAAATCCTAAGTGTTCTCATCATAAAGAAAAATTTTTTTCTATTTCTTTAATTTTGCATCTGTATGAGATGATGGATATTCACTAAACTTGCAGTGGTCATCATTTCACGGAAGCATGTAGGTCAAATCATTATGCTGTTTACCTTAAACCTATCCAGTGATGTGTGTGCGTGCGTGTGTGCATGTGTGCGTGCGTGCGTGCGTGCTAAGTCTCTTCAGTCATGTCTGACTCAGTGCAACGCTATGGACTGTAGCCCGCCAACCTCCTCTGTCCATGAAATTCTGCAGGCAAGAATACTGGATTGGGTTGCCAGTATTCCTCCAGGAGCCCTTCCCAACCCAGAGATGGAACCCACAGTCTCCTGTTTCTCCTGCCTTGCAGCAAGTTCTTCAGCACTAGAGCCACCTTTAAAGCCCAAACGTATACAGAGCTGTCTGTCAATTATATCTCAATAAAGCTGGAAGAAGAAGAAAAATAGCAGCTTCTACAAACTGAGAGCTTACAAAAGTAAGCATTCATTTCTCACCCATTGGTCTGCAAGTCAGTTTGGGGTTCATCGCAGCTCTCCTAGGCTGGGCTCCAGGCCGTGGGGTGTGTGCCCCATGCATCTTCTCATTCTGAATCCAGGCTGAAGCAGCCCCCACTGTCTGGGACTCAAAGTTCTCACGACGAGTGCCAGCTGCTCAAGAAGGGGAAATGGAGACAGCATCACTTCCACACACATTCTTTTGGCCAATGCAAGTCACATGGCTAATTCCAATGTCAACACACTGAGGAAGTGTATTCCTCCCATAGTGAGGAGGGCTGGGGGAAGTAAATATTTGCTGAACAATAATACAATCTACCACTGGACTCAACTTTTTTTTTTTCTAGATAGCTATGTTTATTGAGTAATCCTCTCACATGCTTATGAAATACCATCTTCTATGGATGGATGGATGGATGGATGAATGGATGGATGGATGGGGGAATATGCCTTTCAAAGCAGGAAGATTCTCCTCATTCTTCAGATGAGAAACCTGAGGAAAGAGAAGCAACTTGCCTGAGGTCACAGAAACCACCCGTGTCCAGCCCAGCTTGACTGGCTCCTTCAGCTCAGTTCTCTACACACAGTAAGTGAGTAATAGGGGTTGGGGGGGTGGGGAGGGGTTGAGTGCTATTCTCTGGGCAGCGGGCCACAGCTCCCATTCTGCCCCCTCCCAAAGGCTTGGTTGACTTGCACATAATCGAGGTCAAGCACACTGGAGGATCTCCTTGCTGAAATTTAATCTCAGGACTCACTCTGAAGCCAGGTGGGAACTTGATTTGTCATTTCCGGGTCTCAGAGTCCTGAAGGCTAATTGTATGCCGGGGGTGTGAGTCATCGGTGGCTTCAACTGCTGATTAAGTGTTCCATGAAATTCGCATCCTAGCCCAACAATGCCCACCCTAAAGTACAGTCAATCATCTAGATTCATACCACGGAGTGGGACACACAGCAGAGCTCAAATACCAGGCACAGGGAAAATCTGGAAGGACATTCCTCAGATAAACGGTGCGTGTCTTAGATAAACAGTGAACACTTCTTTCAAAGCAGGATTACTCAGGACTTTAGCTTGATATCTGTGTGTAACATTTGAACAGTTCACAGTGAACATACAAGTGGCTTCTGCCATCACGGGGGCAAAAGGCGTCTGGAAATATTTTCAGGTTCATACTAGCGTGCAAAAAGCAATCCCTCGCAGGATGGTTGGGAAACTCCCGAAAATCTTCCTTCAGGATCCTCCTCCCACACATTATCAGAAACTCGTTTTCAGAAACACTGAGTCAATCCCCAACCACTCCTGCAGTCAGCATGCCAGCGAGTACCTACCACACGCCAAGGGCTGAGTGAGCCACCAGGGTGACGGGTGACAGGCTGCGGAGCAGGTGGGGCGGGAGTCCACGAGGTCCGAATCCATATGCAGCTGACACGAAAGGACTCGGCCCCTGGGCCAGACACTGTGCGAAGTGTTCCACATGGATTATCACATTTAATCCGCACGACAAGTCTATGTGGTCAGAGCTATTATTATCGTGTTTTACAGCTGTGGAAACTGCAGTACGGAGAGGCGAAGGAACTTGCCCAAGGTCACAGAATGAGCAGGTGGCGGAACTGACTTTCAATTCCAGAGTCTGTGCTCTTAACCGGCTACACCCCGCGCTGCCTTCCCGTAGGAACCTGCCTGAATTCCACAGGCAGGAAATTGTAGAGTCAGAATTGAAACCAAGCAAGGTTCAATAGCAGCCTCCAGAAAAACGTGCCTCTCATTGATAAGGTATCCCTCTCCCTTCCAGCCCTCCCCGTTTCTGGAGCCACCGCCAGCATGCTGGGTGACGTGAGTGGCTTCCCTGAACCTCATTTCCCGTGGCTGAAAATGACAAGATTACGGGAGCCGGAGAGGCTGTGGGAGAGGACAGGTCCTCCCCTGGACTGTGGGCGGCTCTCAGTTCAGATATATCTGTGTGCTTGCTGCTTTCCAGGAGCTTGTTGCAGTTGGCCAAGTGGGCACGGGAGCGAGTCTATTCCGTGAGCTCTGTGATGGAGAGGTGCATTAAGGTGCCCTGGGGCCAGAGGCCAGGCACCAGCTGAAATGTCAAGCATTACGATGGATCCGGAAAACTCGACTGAGGGAAAACTGGAATAAACAACCCCCAGGAGGGGGGCGGGGGGAGTCTGGTTCGTCATCTTTCCTGTTTTCCCAGCTGGCCCAGTCCCAAAACCTCCTCTTGATCTTGTCAAGATTTTGGCCCTCCGCCCCAGCAAGGAGACGCCAGGAGGCCCACAGTGAGCCAAGTCTTCAAGGAAGTGATGTCTTTTGTGGGTCAAGAAAAGGGAAGAGGCTTTCTGGGAGCCAGGAGAAGGCAGGGACTGACCGAGGGAAGCTTCCTCCTTGAGCCAGTGGAGAAATTGAAGCTTAGAACAGGGCAAGGTCCCTTGACTTGCTGATGGCAGGTTTGGAACAAGTGGCCCTGGCTCTGGTTGCCCAGGACAGCATCTCCTCCACTGCAGAGAACTGAGTGCCTTCTCCCTTCCCGCTCGAGGATAACCCAGGCAGGGGGAAGCTGACTACACTCCCTCTCCCCACAGCTTTTTTCAGCAACATCTCCCCATCAGTGCACTGGGGACTTTGAGAACAAAGATGTGGGTCCCATGGGTACTGGAAGAGGAAGTGGTATCTGCAAAGCACTTGGTACATTTGACCATGTAGGAAATGGAACTGACGGACCTTCTGAAACAAAGAACCAAATCTCCCTAAGCACCTACTGTGAGCCTGTGCAAGGCCTGGCACATTCAACTCAATACATCATCTAATTATCACAGTAACACTGGGAAGTAGATCACGGCCTCATTGTGCAGATGAGGCAACTGAGGCTCACAGGGGAGATGTTTCCTGTGGACTCTACCTCCACCCCATAGCTCTCTTCGAGAACCACACCCAGCTGTCCACTTCATCTTGGGTATCCCCACTCTATGCACCACATTTTGTTTCACCCTCCACTTGAACGACCCTAAATTCATCATCTTCCCCTCCCAAGGACTTCTGTTTTCCCATCACAGCCTCACCATTTAAAACCGGGGGACTTCCCCAGTGGTCCAGTGGTTAAGACTCCGTACTTCCACTGCAGGACACACAAGTTCCAACCAGGGTAGGGGAACTAACATCCGAATGCCTTGAGGCACGGCCAAAGAAATAAACAAATAAATAAAATTAAAAACAACATGGGATATCAACCCTGGCTCCACCCTCTCTGGGCTGCCCTGATGGCTCAGTGGTAAAGAAGCCACCTGCCAAGACAGGAAACCCGGGTTTGATTCCTGGGTCGGGAAGATTCCCTGGAGGAGGAAACGGCAATCCACTCCACTGTTCTTGCCTGGAGAACCCTATAGACAGAAGGTGCCTGGCGGGCTACAGTCCACGGGGTTGCAAAAGAGTCAAACATGACTTAGTGACTAAACAGAAACAATAACAACCACTCTCTCGCCTGGTCCCACCTCTAAGTAGGAGTCCCAACTAGTGGTCCCATCTCTGCCTCTTTTGCCAGACGCTGGATTTCCTTAATTCTGGGGTGTGTAGAATAGTTTCCAGACTTCTCACTCCTCGATGACTCCAACAGTTTCTGAGTAGACATCCTCCCTGTATTTTATTTCTACACTCATATCTACGCCCCATCCAAATACCTATTCTTTCTAAAAATTCAGTTCTTCCTAATCTCAGCTAGTTCAGCTAGTTCTTTCAGCTAGCTGAAAACCCTCCTTCAGTGGTGTCTCACTGCCCTCAGGAGAAATTCCTTACCAGGGCTTACTTGCATGCATGCTAAGTCACTTCAGTTGTGTCCAACTCTTTGCGACTCCATGGACTGTAGTCCACCAGGCTCCTCTGCCCATGGGATTCTCCGGGCAAGAATATTGGAGTAGGTTGCCATGTCCTTCTCCTTCTCCAGGGAATTTCCTGACCCAGGGCTTACCACAACTCTTGGCCCTGGCTGCCCTCTCTGGTCTCATGTTGGGTCACTACTTACCCTCTGTTCCCCACCCCCCACATCAGACATTCTGGAATACTCACAGTTTGTCTTTCTCTTCCAGGGCTGGGCTCATGCTATTTTCTCTGCCTTCCCCTGTCTAACTCCTTTTCATCTTTCATGTCTCAGTTTAGTCACCACTTCCTGACCAGCCTGTCTTGAAGCTTTGTCAGCTGCCCCTTCAGTGAATTCCCAGGGTCCCCCTGTACTTCCTCCACTGGGCTGCAAACCCTCTCCCTGTCCCATGCCCCTCTTTCAGCCCACAGAGCCTGCACAGCATGGCAGGATGTTGAAGTAGCCCCTTCCAATGGAAACATAATGCATGCCACATGCATAACTTGGTATTTTCTAATAGTCACATTTTAAAAAGCAAAATAGAAAAAGATGAAATTAATTTTTTAAAGAATTTTTTTCTTGATGAGGACTATTTTTTAGATCTTCATTGAATTTGTTACCACACTATTTCTGTTTTATGTTTTGTTTCTCTGGCCACGAGGCGTGTGGGAATCTTAGCTCCCTGACCAGGGATCAAACCGGCATTGCCTGCTTTGGAAGGTGAAGTTTTTACCACTGGACCACCAGGGAAGTCCCTGATGAAGTTAATTTTAACAGTACGTTTTAACCCAATATTTCAAAAACTGTCTTATTTCAACATATAAGCCAGATACAAACTTTTAACCTTTGATTTTCTTCTAGGATTTTGAAACCTGGTGTGTGTTTTACACTCACAGTGCAGTGTCTGTGTGCTCAATCGTGTCCCATTCTTTGCCACCCCATGCACTGTAGCCTGCCAGTCTCCTCTTACCATGGCCCATGAGACTTCTCAGGCAAGAATACTGGAATGCGTTGTCGTTTCCTTCACTAGGGGATCTTCCTGACTCAGGGTTTGAACTCGCGTCTCTTGCATCTCCCGCTTTGGCAGGCAGGTTCTTTACCAACTGCGACACCTGGAAATCCCTTTACACACAGCACATCTCAGTTTGGAGTGGCCACATTTCAAGGGCTCAGTATCACCATGGGCTAGTGCAGTTTGGGAGGATGCTTAAAGTTACTTGATCTGTATCTTGCCCTGAGGACACTAATTCTGAGAAGTACTCACCGGCCTTCTATAGGAAAAGGAATTCTAAGTCATGTAAGTCTTCAAAACACTGACAAAGTGAATCAGTTTTTATGCTTCCGAATCTCCCAGAGTCTTATCTGTGCTAGTATAAGATGTCATATGAGAAAGAGACCAGAGAGCATGGAGCATTTGCTCAACTCCTTTGAGCTCCAAGCTCTATTTTCACAAAGCATTTCTGGAGATTAGTGTTCAGTGGAATGTTCTGTAGTAAATGTTGATTTAGCCACATCCCTGAATTAGTCAATCCCAGGATCTCCATGAGAAGAATTCAGAGTTCAGAAAGCCCCACCTCATGTGCCTCTGAGCCTGGCACTCAGGAAAACACCCAAAACCTGAATGTGAATTGACCAATTAATTCAGGGAGATGGCAGAGGGCAGGGCTAGAATCAGTAAGCAAAAGCTGCAGCATATCTGAGTACAAACAGGACAGCTTTGGGGGTTTTGAGTAGTGTGTTTAACAGTTTAAAGCTAACTTGCCACATCTTGGAAAATGCAGTAGGTAGCCTTATGAGATGATTTCTCCATCTAGGAGTGATCAAAGCTAGACTTGTGGGGAGGTTGGGGAGGCGGAATCCCCCCTAGCATCTTTAATTTCCCTCATTCAGAACTAAATGAATAAAATAAAATCAAGAGGAAATAAAATCAAGAGGAAATAAAGCAGAAGAAAAAAAAAAAACACCCAGTGAGAAAAGCACTTGAACTTTAGAGGAAGTGATCAGATGGGCTTGCGTGTTCTGGGCCCTTTATGAAGGATATATTTTGGGATTCTGCAAGCTCAGTGAAGGGTCAGTTTACAGCCAAAGACCCTTTGAGACCACAGGTTCTTGGTTTTTGCTTTTTGGGGGGTTTGGCATGCCCCACAGCATATGGGATCTTAGTTTCCTGACCAGGGATGGAACTTGCAACCTTTGCCTTGGAAGTGTGGAGTCTTAACCACTGGACTGCCAAGGAAGTCCCAGAATTTTTTGTTTTAATTCAGATTTTTGATCCACTTTATACACAGTCAACATCTGGTCAACATCTGGTCAATGATGAATTGAATCAATCAATCAATCAATGTTAAAATATGTGTCTAGGGGTGTGGATAAGAGAATGATCTAGTTCTAGTTCTCTTAAAATTGTTTCTGTGAGACAAAACCAAGCAGGACCAATCTGCGTTGTTAAAGGTCATCAGGATAGTGGTTACGCTGATGGCAAGGAGAGGAAGAAAGCACACAGGCCAGTGGTGTTGCAGGGTGCTGACCAATTCTGTTTCTTGACTGGGTGCAGGTTATACAGATGGGTTAAGATTCATCAAGTTGCCAACTTTTGATATGCATGCTTTTCTATGTCTGTGTTACACTTTGGTAAGTAGTTTTATAAACTGCTTTTGTAATGACCGACTATTTTATCACACTAGGAGCAAAAGTGTGATTGTGATTAACCTAACTAAAATGATCAGGTCGGTCTGAGATTTGAGCTGAAGAGGAAGAGGTTAACCAACAGCCAGGTGTTTCTCATGGAGGCCCTCAGCAGTAGTTTTGCTGGCTCAGGGGGCAGTTCAAGTTTAGCCAAGCTGCAGAGGGGCCCTTAGCCATTGGCAGACAGGCAGCAGATGGATTCAGACCAATCATCTTAGAGCCTCCAAGTGCCCATCAGTAGGATACCTGGAAGAATCCGGAAGTTGGAGGCTTTAAAGGTTGGAGTCTGGGCCCCCAGGCCACGCATGAGGCCTGACCCAAAGTAGGTCCTCAACAGCGTGTCCCTTTCCTTCCTCTTACCTGGATTTCAGGTATGGCAACTCTAGAAGTGCCAAAGCCTTCTGCCAGAAGGGGTTGGAGTGCCAGCAAGGATCCCAGAGGCAGGCACAGCTGGGCTGAGTGGAAGGGGAAATAAACCAACCCTTGCATGGCTCACACGTGCTCAAGCAACTGCAAAGAAGCCACCTGTGGTCAGTTGAAGGCATGGATGGGGGAGAAGGAGGGAGCTTCAGAGAAGTGGGGGAGGTGATGTGCCTTTCAGGTGACAGGGAGAGAGGAGGTTAAAAAAAAAAGCAGCAGTTGAGAATAACAGGCAACACATCATGGGGTGTGGGTAGGGGGCAGAGGTAGGTTTCAGGTGGTGGAGATAAAAGGGTCAAAGGAAACAGCAGTTTATAATGGGCAACACAATGCCGTACAGAGGAAAGACAGCCTGGACTTAGACTGGTGTTGGCAAAACACGTAACCATGGAGTTTGCTCAGCTGTGAAAATGGGACAATAATAGTTCCTTCCTCTTGGGGTTGTTAAGAGCACAAAATCAGTTGATGCGTGGAAAGGGGTTGTGCAAATCTTGTGGCTGCTATTCACAACAATAAGGGTATTGGTGATAACATGGTAGGGAGACACTTCTGATTTTAAAGACACTTCTGATTCTGAAGACACTTCTGATTGACTGGAGAGCCAACAACAATGGAAACCTAGAGGGAAGGGGAGAAGCAGAGAGATGCTCTTGCAGAGGGGCTCTTAGCTGGGGTGAATTTGAACTTCTATGCAAAATGCTGTATTCAAGAGCATCTGTGAATCCTTCATATGTTATTTGATGCTTATAAATGGAGCATAGCCTTTAAAAATTGTGAGTCACTATATGGTAAACTTGTAACTTAATATTATATAGCAATTATACATTTTGAAGAAATTTTAGATAAAAAATAAAACACTGTAAAAAAAAAAAAAGAGCATATGTGAACTATTATATTTAGAATGGATAAACAACCAGGTCCTAAGGGATAGCATGGGGAATTATAGCCAATCTCCTGGGATAAACCATAATAGAAAAGAATATTTAAAAAGAATGTATACGTATGTATAACTGAGTTATTCTCTATACAGCAGAAATTAGAACATTATAAATCAACTATACTTCAATTTAAAAAAATAAAATGTTAAAAAAAAAAAAGAGTATATGTGGGGTTTTTTTTGGAGGGAGAGGGCCCATAGACCACATTCTCAAAGGGGTGTAGGACCTCTCCCTGTAGTTTAAGGATTACTGATCTAGAGAACTGAAGGCTCAAGAGAGAAAACCACATGAAATAAGTGGACCATCATCACCCATGGATGCAGTAAGCATCTCCATGACCTAAGACAGGGATTTCGGGGACGGAGGAGATCTAAAAAGAGACAGGATTTCCCCGGTGGCTCTTTGGTGGTTAAGACTCAAGCTTCCACTGCTGGAGAGCACGGGTTTGATCCCTGGTTGGGGAAGTTCTGCATGCCAGAAGACACAGCTAAAAAGAAGTAATGATTATACAAGCCACCTTTCCTGATCATGGCGTGTTAAAATTAAAGACTAACAATAATTTTAAAATAAATAAGTGAAATAAAAAGAAGAGGCAAAGGAGAGTGAGTTTGTTGGAATGAAGACTCAGAGGAAAAAGCCAACTCACAGTGGGGATGGAAAGGCGGGGAGGGGAAATTCAGTTTTCAGTGTGGCCCGGGGAAGGCAGCAGAGACCGCTGGCTGAAGGCTGAGTGAGTGGGTGATGGCCAAGCCGCCCAGCCCAGCAGCTGAAGGTTGGGAAAATCAGTGGGGCAGAATGCAGATGGGGGCAAGACCCTGATCACAGATATGAACTTAGATCTTCTTAGTATGGAATTGGTGTTTAAAGCCACAAGAGTAGATGAGACAGTGAGTCAGGAGAACACAGGGGAGAGGTCTGAAGATTAACCTTGACTGTGTGTCTGGGAACTGTGAAAGGACTGAGTGGAGAAATTCTTTCCGTTTGCCTGGTGTGTGATGGGAAAAAACTGTCAGCCAGTGGACACTGTTCTCCATCCGAAATACGTCTGGCTCTCAAGAAGAATACTCTGCCAAGGGGAGGGACTCTTAACTATTGGCTCCACGGCTGTTTTAGAGACCCCTCCACCCCCATTGGGGAGTATTCTTCTATTCTTCTGAAATAGCCTAAACCTATGGCTGTAACGGAGAAGGCAATGGCAACTCACTCCACTACTCTTGCCTGGAAAATCCCATGGACAGAGGAGCCTGGTAGGCTGCAGTCCATGGGGTCGCTAAGAGTTGGACACGACTGAGTGACTTCACTTTAACTTTTCACTTTCATGCATTGGAGAAGGCAATGGCAACCCACTCTAGCTCTCTTGCCTGGAGAATCCCAGGGATGGCAGAGCCTGGTGGGCTGCCCTCTATGGGTTCGAACAGAGTCAGACACGACTGAAGCGACTTAGCAGTAGCTTAGCAGCCACCCTCATAGAGTGGGGTGAGCTGAGATTTTGCTATCTGACAGCTGGGGGTTTGTATCCTGATTTGGCCATTTCATTCATTCATTCACACAAAAAATATCTCTTAAGCATTCTCTACATGCCCAACTTTCTACCAGGTGCTTTTAAGCAACAAGGAGTAAGAGATGACCCTTGGGCTCAAAATTCTTAGTCCAGTTGGGGAAATGGACAATGACAGAAGCAAATGATAGGTGCTGGGGACATATTGCTATGAGAAGAGACAGAAAAGGTGCTCATACTTCTCCAAGTTTTAGTCTCCTTAACTGCAAAATGGGAATTGTGTCACCACTCTAGGGAGTTTTCTGGCGCATCCCAGGCCCCCACTTGATACATGTAGGAGCTCACTGCAGCCCATGACTAATTAATTTATTCAACAAATATTAATTGAGCATACATAGGTGCCAGGCACTGCTGTAGATGCTAAAAATTTGGCATTAAACTAAATAGATAAATAGAGTAGTCAAGAAAATCTCACTGGAAAGGAGATATTTTAATAAGGATCTGAAAGAAGTAAGAAAGTGGGCCATGGAGATATTTGGGGGAAGGATGTCCCAGGCAGAAAGATCTACAAGTGTAAGAGTGCTAAGGCTGGAGGGTGAGCGATAAGGAGACCAGTGAGGCTGGGGCGGGGTGATGAAGGTGGGGAGCACCAGCAGATGAAGTCAAAGGACCAGGCAGGGGGTGCGGCAGGCAGAGGAAGACCTTGGGGGTCATGGTAAGGACTTTGACTCTTATCCTGAGTGAGATGGGAGCCACTGGAGGGGTTTGAGCAGAGAAGTGACAGAATTTCACATTTTTCAAAGGATCACGATTTTCAAAGACCCCTTGTTCTGAGGATGTCCTACAGGAAGACAAACACAGAAGTAGGGAGATGATGGAGGCTAAGCCAGATGGAGACGATGGAGTCTTGGGCTAAAATGGAAGCCAAGGGAATGGGGAGAGAAGTTTAGCTTCTGGATATTTAAGGTCGTGCCCATAGGATTTGCTGACAGGTTGGATATGGGTGGTGTGAGGGTGGTAGGTGAACAAGAGAAAGAGACAAGGACATGGACTTCCCTAGTGGAATAGTGATTAAGAATTTGTCTTTCAATACAAGGTACTTGGGTTTGATCCCTGATCAGGGAAATAACATACTGCATACTGCGGAGCAACTAAACCCGAGGGGCCACGGCGACAAAAACCAGCAGGCTGCAATGAGGACCCAGAGCAGCCAAAAGGAAAAAAAAAAAAAGTAGAAAGCCAAGAGCCAAGACTGACTCAGAGGCTGAGCCATTGACTGTGATGAGGAAGACCAAGGGAGCGGCAGGTTCAAGGTTGGAGGAGAAAGAAATTTGGTTAGAGGTGTGTTTAAGAAGCCTATTGGAAGGAATTCCCTAGTAGTCCAGTAGACTCTGCGCTCTCACTGACAAGGGTATGGATTCGATCTCTGATCAGGGATAGTGGATAGGCAGCTGGATATATAAATGTGAGGCCAGGGCAGTGGTGTGGGTTGGCCAAGGCCCTGACTACCAATATGAACTTGATATGAACAGGACTTGTCAGTATGTAAGTAGTATTTAGCCACAAGTTGGATGAGATAGGAAGAAAGGAGGTCTGAGGACAGAGTCCAGGAATTCTCTAACATCCAGCAATGACAGCCTCACCTGCTTTTCATTTGGGGTTTCCAAGGCTTAACTTGGATATTCTTAAGGTTTTGTGCAAATATTTCTGTCTGCCAGTTCTCAATACTCACACACAACAGGAAGGGGGACATTCACCCAGAGGAACAAAAAGTCAATTTAAAATAGATTGTGTTGCCATTTTCCCCCAAATAACAGAAGAACCAAGCTCTGGGTCTGATGGGCAATTTGGAGTGTTTGTTGTTGTTCGTTGCTAAGTCGTGTCTGGCTCTTTGTGACCCCATGGACAGCAGCATGCCAGATTTCCCTGTACTTCACCATCTCCTCGAGTTTTCGCTCAAACTCATGTCCATTGAGTCGGTGATGCTATCCATCATCATTGGAGTCTTTAGCTTTCTGCCATCAAACCCTTCAGACCGGGCTTCCAAAGAAGAGTCTGCCTGGCTTCCTAGCCCTGTGGGATCTCTCATGAGGTTCCTAGACTGTTGTCTTGTAACTGATGGTTTACTTGTCTAGCTCCCCGTCTGGACTATGGGGTCCTCCAGGTGAAGGCCTTGTCTCATTCATCCCAAGACTACTACCAGAACCTGTCACTAAACATGCGTCAGGAAATGTTAGCAGACGCCAACCACATTGCAGAAAGCAAGGAGGATAATCCAGCTCCCAGGCTCCGGGTGCCTTTCACCCCAGTGGGAGTCTGTTCTGTCAAACCCCTGCTCTGACACCTGCAGCTGAGTCCTGGAAAGGTAGCAATAGATCCTGCAGGGCTGGACTTGACCTTTTGGGAAGAGACTATTCCCTGGGGGCCTGGATAAGCCATCCTGAAAAACAAGTTCTCTGAGTCAATCCTTCTGCGAGTTGTGGTGGGAAAGTCCCCAGAACCCTGGAATGGAGGTCGAAGCAGCCTGAGACGCAAAGAGGAGTCTCTGCTCCAAAGGGACCTGCTTCTTTACTTGATCCAGAATTCCTGGTGAAAGTGTTAGCCACTCAGTTGTGTCTGGCTCTTTGTCACCCCATGGACTGTAACCCGTCAGGCTCTTCTGTCCATGGAATTCTCTAGGCAAAGATGCTGGAGTGGGTTGCCATTCCCTTCTCCACGGGATCTTCCAACCCAGGGATCGAACTCGGGTCTCCTGCATTACAGGCAGATTTTTTTACCATTTGAGCCACAATTCCTGGTATATCAACTCAGTTGTGCCATCACTTTGTCCAAGGAATGGAATGATCTCAAAGCCCTCTTCTAGACTAGATATAAGTGTGTCTTCTCCATCGTAAAACAGACAAACACACACACACACAAACCCTCTTAACCCCAGGTTACTCTGGTTCCTGCACAGCATTCCTCCTCTTGCGTATAACGAAACCTCTTCAACAACTTGCCTAAACTTGTTATCCTTTACTTCCTCTCTCAGGCCCATCCCTAAAATAAGACGTTCCTTCCAGACCCTCCCAAATGACCTCATCTAGTCTAGTCACTTCAGGTACCACTTCCAGTCCCTCTTCTGAGCTCCAAACCCATGTATCCAACTGTCTACCGGATATCTTGACCAGGCTACCCCACAGGCACTTTAAATTTGAATGTAGAGGACGGGAATTCATCATCTTTCCCTCAAACTAGGTCATTCCCCAGTGTTCCCGAGCCTTTGTGAATGGCATGCCTATCCATAGCCACGATTCCTCCCCTCTCCCTTTCTCTGACACCTGATACATCAACCCTCTGTCATAAATATCCTTCAAATGCATATCCACTCCTTTCCACCCTCTTGGCTTTTCTGCTGATTAGGGCCAGCATCGCTGTCATTTTTTTCCTAGATGATGACATCAGCCTTCTTAACTGTGGCTTAACAAGCCTCTCCTCTTGACACTTTCAAATCCATTTTCTATATTGTAGGTAGCATTTACTAAAATAGATATGACTGGACCCCTGGTGGTCCACTAGTTAAGATTCCATGCATCCACTGTAGGGGGCTCGGATTGAGTCCCTGGTCAGGGAACTAAAATCCAAGAGGCTACATGGCACGGGCTCAAAAAAATTTAAAAAAATTTTTTAATGTATATGATTATGTTCTCCCATTGCTTACAACTCATCAGTGGCTCCCCATTGCTCTCAGGATAAATTGTAAACTTCTTACCAACAAAAAACATCCTGCAGGAGTTGGGCCTTGCTTACCCCTTCAGCCTCACCTCTCACTACCCTTTCTCTCAGTCTACCCCTCAGTCATACTAGTGTAATTCAGGGGTCTTACCAACGCCACCCTGGAATTCCCAAGTCTTTATTTCATCTGTTCTCTGGGCCTCTAGTGGTCATCTCCCTCACTTGTGTTCTCTGTCTTCCCTAACTTTCCCTGGCTAGCTTCTGCTCCCACTTGTAAGGCAGGTCTCAGGTATGAATGTCATTTATTTACAGAAGCCTTTGTCTGACTCCTCAATTCCAGCATGCCAGCATCCCTAAAGGGGTCCTGTAGGAAACACGCTGTGCATTATCCCCAAAGCATTGAACAGAGTAAGTGGCAACGACTTGTTCTCTTGTCTGTCCCACCTAACAGGCCTGAGCTCCTTGAGGGAAGGGACCTTGTCTGTCTAATTTGTCGCTGAATCCTTGGCACCAGGCACCTGGTTCATAGGTGTTGTGATATTTATGTGTATGTGTTTGCTATGCAGAAAAGCCAGGGAAGGAGCAGATGCCACACGTACCTGGGGGGAAGAAGGACAGATAATCACAGAAGCAGGTCTTGGCAGACTCCACAGAGATAGCCACTAATGGGATGGGGAGGAAGGGATCAATTCAAGAGGCTCCAAGGATTTGAGCTGCTTGACTAGGAAGCGGGCGGATAGACCTATTCACCAAGCAGAGACCACAGAAGGGAAGGGTAGATCCAGGGGAAAAGTTGAACCCACGAGCATAGGACTGAGGGGACCATGAAGGGGACACAGGCAGTAGTTTGTGTGTGTTAGTCACTCGGTTGTGTCTAACTCTTTGCAACCTCCATGGATTGTCGCCTGCCAGGCTCCTCTATCCATGGGGTTCTCCACGCAAGATTACTAACTAAAGTGGGTTGCCATTCCCTTCACCAGGGGATCTTCCCAACCTAGGAGTCCAACCTGGGTCTCCTGCTTTGTGGGCAGATTCTTTACTCTCTGAGCCACCAGGGAGGGCAGATGGGTAAATGTTTCTGTAGCTCCAAAAAGTCAAGCCTCGAGATACCCATTTGAGAGGCTCTCTGTAGGAGTCAGCATAGAGTCCGTAAAGCTTTCAGGAGGAGGGTGGATACAGAGAAAAGAAGATTGAGGACAGAAGTTTTGGGTATGCTGACATTGTGCTGGGAGAAGAGGAGGAGGCAGAAATAATGGCATTTACAGAGGTAGGAGGAAAACCAAGAGAATTCATGGTCACTGGAGCCAAAGAATGGAAAGGACCCAAAGAATATGCCCAGCATCACTGAGTATTGTGGGAAAGTGGAGGAGAATAAGGCTAATCTATTTGCAAACTAGGAAGTCTCTGATTAGAATGGAAGTCAGATCAACACCATTTAAGGGGTTGGATTATAAGGCAGAAAAGGCAGCAAGCAAGGACTATCCTTTTCAAATATTTCAAGCATGCTAAGAGAAACAGTGACCTAAAGACCTTCAGAGGCAGCACAGGAATTAAGAGACTGTGGGCTCTATAGTAACATCGCTTGGGTTCAAATCATTGCCCCACAACTTAATAACTGTGTTACTAAATTAACTTAATCTTCCTAAGCCTCAGTTTCCTGGTTTGCAAAATAATGAAACTAGTAGTACCCACTTGATAAAGGTTATTGTGAGGATTAAGTAAGATAATGTATGGGAAGCAGGTAGTCCAGGGGAGAGCACGTAATTGATTAATGTGAGAGATTATTTTTAACAAGGTCAAGAGAGAAAGCTGAGAGGGGGGAAAAGGTGGAGAAGTTGCCAGGCAGGAGGGAGAGAAGATGCTGGAGGTGGAAGAGATGGGATGTAGGAGTCAAAAAGCTTGTTGGGGGCATGGGCAGGTATATCTCTTTTGAACTTGATCTTGGCAAAGCTGTTCCCTGCTTGTTATTTTATTATTATTATTTTAAATATTTTGTCCACACTGTATAGCATGTGGGATCTTACTTCTCCCACCAGGGATTGAACCCAAGTCCCCTGCACTGGGAGCTCAGAGTCTTAACATTGGACCACCAGGGAAGTCCCGTTTCTTTTTCTTTGTGTCAATAACCCCTGCTGGTTATCAAGTGGGGCTGTCATCTCTGTTCCATTTTCTTGGGAGAGTCATGCTGAGTCAGCTTGGGGTTGCACTCACTCCCAGAATTATCCAGGATTTCCTGGAGCCCTAGTTCCTGCCTCTTTGCCGCCGCCAGCCTGCTGGTGCTCCATGTGGAGGTGGCTGGACCTGAGAGGCAGCAGGATGTTCCAGCAGCATATCTGGTGAGAGGGAGATTCAGGGAGAGCTGCTGTCCTAAGTTCTCCTAGGGCAGTACCCTGGTCCCAGGTCAGTATCCTGATGTCCCCTTCAAGGGCTGCCTCTTCACAGTTATTCCTAATGACCTCCCAACCCCATGCTTATTGATGCTTCTGAGACACTTGCAGTGGTCTCCCCATGGGCCTCCTGGATAATTTGCCCATCTCCAGCATCAGCTCTGCCAAACTCTCCCCTCTGCGCTGCCCATGGTTTGTCTCACACCTCCTCAAAACCTCATTACGGCTCGCCCTGCGGGAGCTCCACTATCACCAAAGGAGGCGTCCCCACCTGCCCGGCCTTCTTCTCTGGTTTATCTTCACAGGTACCCTCTGCTCCTGCTCCATCCTGACCAAAGCTGCCCCTGCCCAGGATGCTCTGCCTTGGCCCAGGTGGCTCTTCTTCCTGCAATACCTTCCTTTTTCTTCCACAGGCTGCCTCCACATCTTTAGAGAATGGCATCCGACCAGAAGTCTCTCATATTGCCCGCTCTGCCACCACTGGTGAGTTGAACACTTCCTTCCCAGTGTTCCCATAGCAATTGGTAGCTGGTCACCTCTGCCATGTTATTCTTCATACCTTATGGTAGCAGTTGGGGAATATGTTTATCTTGTTATCAGACCAGGAACTTCTCCACAAAAGGATTTGGTCTTATTAATATCTGTGTTCCCAGGGGATAGCATATTATCTATCTATCATACAGCCTGTGTGTGTGTATGTGTGTGTGTCCTTAGGAGTCAGCTGTGTCTGACTCTGTGCAACCCCATGCACTATATAGACTGTTAGGCTCCTCTATTTGTGGGATTCTCCAGGCAAGAATATTGGAGTGGGTTGCCATTTCCTCCTCCAGGGGATCTTCCCAATCCAGAGAGTGAATCTGAGTCTCCTGCATCTCCCATATTGGCAGGCAGATTCTTTACCACTGAGCCACCTGGGAAGCCCCACATATAACCAATATACTCCCTCATTTCTTGGGCAATAGTGGTGGAATCAATACATGTCCTCATCACAGAAAAGATTTCTTCTGGCAGGAAGACAAAGTAAGAATGTGAAAATAGACTCCTCACATGACCAGGCTCCTACATCTTTATCATCTGTCCTTTCGTGGCTCATCTGGTAAAGAATCCGTCTGCAATGTTGGACACCTGGGTTCGATCCCTGGGTTGGACAGTATGGGGAACCTGGGTTTGATCCCTGGGTTGGGAAGATCCCCCGGGAGAAGGGAAAGGCTGCCCATTCCAGTATTCTGGCCTGGAGAAGTCCATGAGGTCACAAACAGCTGGACACAACGAAGTGACTTTCATTTCTCATTCCATGACTCCAGGGCTGCCAGCTTTTCTGTTGTTCCTCTCCTTTTTTATTCCACAAAATTGAAGCTTTGCTGGGCCATTACCAACAGGCAAAGGGTGTGTCTAGTTGTTATTGCGATGGCCAGCCTGGATCTCCTTTCTGAGGTATCAAGCAGGTTCTATTCTGAACATCATCTAAGTCTTGAAAGGGCAGCAGGTCCTTAGGCAAGGCACACACAGGAAAGGAGAACTAGAAGATACTGCTGCCCAAGAATTGCCAGTCGAGGCTGTGCCAACATCCAAGATCAAAACATCCAGGTGCCATAACAAGAGGGGCCCAGGTCCAGGACCAAAAGAAAACAGAAGCCTTGAGAGTGCGTAGGAGTTGAGTGTAGATAGGACTTGGTATAACGTAGAGTTACTGGTCTTTAGTGACCCATCAGACCTCCATGAAGCAAAAAGGAGAATTATTTAAAGGCACAGGATCTGGGGAAATAAAGCCTCAAGAAATACTAGGAACTGAGGACCCTGAACTCCATCAGGGCCTTCTCTTCTCTTCCTTCTTTCCTCCTTGCTCCCAGCTCTCTCTGGCCCTTTTGGCAGAAAATACCAGCAGGGCAGCTTCCTGATTTACATACTACAGATCCATCTGCAAGAAAAGAGACCAAACCACTTTCTCTTTCCTGGTTCCAAAGTCTCAAGGAAGTTGATCTGAGTGGCTTAGCTTGGGTCACACAACTGTAGCTAGAGGGACAACATCATATTTGTACATTTGTGTACACTGTGCAGAAGCACAGGTTCCCTGAAGAGCAAAAGCTGTTCAGACAATCCTAGACACGTTCAGTTCTGGGAGCCAAGACTTGGGTTAAGGCAACAAGAACAATCCCATGCAAGTCAGAAGCAAATGACTATGGGCTGTATCTTGGGTGACCATCTAGAACAAGAAGCCTGAGGGCTGGTCATTCCAAAGAGCCCAGTCTTAAGAAGCACTCTGGGGAGAAAAAAAAAGATTTCTGGGCTTACAAACATTTTGGAGATGCTTCCTGCCACGTGTATCAGAATATGGACAACTCTAGGAAGTCTCGTTGGTAAACACCTGTTTAACTTTAAATCATAATGATGTATGTATTTGTATATGGAGCCCTTCTTTCAGTGGAATATTGATAAATCATCCACCTTTCACATTGGAAACAGGCCTACAACATCAGCTGTCATCTGCTAGTTATTATTACAGGGTCTGGGATGGCCCATGAGTGAGCAGTCTTGATTTAAAAAGTAATGTTTCCCAAGCCTCATTTGTTTCCCTCTAACCTTTCTGGAGTTTGTCTTATACATTCCCTCTGTGCCATTCCTTCACATTTTTATTTAAATCAATCAACTTTTTTAAAAGCCCCATTCCAAACAGAGATATCCTTAAAACCAGGATTTGATGTGATGGTTAAAATTTTTTTCTCATACACATGGAAATATATACATAATCATTAAAATTAGATGTCTATACAGGCATTATCTATAGCCTTCTCAAGTACTAGGGGTGGGTGGACCATATCGTGGGGACACCAAATTGAAGTATCAGGAATCAGAGAGGGGCCAGGTGGCCTTGAGTAAGACAGCCAGCCTCAAAGCACTGTCATCACACATTCTGGCAGGGAAGTTCCGTCTATAACAAGGTGCCCAGATACCTGCATGTTTGTGCATGGGAACTGTGTTTTGTGTGCCCTTTTGGCATGTGTGTTGTGTTTTCATGGCTACTCCGATCTTCCTTGGAGGTACCTGGGAAATAAATGCAGATTCTCCCTGGCTTTGGAGAGCGGTGGTGAAGTGTTAGGAGGCACTGTCTGCCTTAAAGCACTCCTCAAATTACTTTGGCCTTACTGCAGCAAACAAGTAGGAGTCACATACCTCACCTGGTTGCCTGAGATTGATCCCAAGATGGAAAGACTACGATGAAAGAATCCAAAAGCAAGGTGAAATTGGTTCTGGCAACTTGCTTGAAAGAAAGAACATAGCTTTGGAGGTAAGAGGATCTGAGTGTCAATGCAAAACTCACCACTTACTAGTTATGTTCTCCAACAGCTTAAAAAAAAAAAAGTCTTAAAATTCTATACTTACGGTTCTTCCCTAGTGGTACAGTGGATAAGAATCCACCTGCCAATGCAGGGAACATGAGTTCCATCCTTGCTCCAGGAAGATTCCACATGCCATGAAGCAACTAAGCCCGTGTGATCTAGGGCCTGAAAGCCACAACCACTGAGCCCATGCACCACAACTACTGAAGCTCATGAGCCCTAGAGCTTCTACTCCTCGAAAAGAGAAGCCACCACAATGAGAAGCCCTTGCACCACAATGAAGAGTAGCCCCTGCTTCCCACAACTAGACAAAGCCCACGCGCAGCAACGAAGACCCAGCACAACCAAAAGTAAATAATTAAAAAAAATTCCACCCTTATTTTCATTGTCCAGATGAGGAAACTGGGACTCAGAGGAGTTAAGCAACTTGCCTGATGTCAGAAGCTAATAAACAGGGAGTATATATATATGCGACTATATATGTGTGTGTGTGTGTGTATAAAATGAGATCTCTGCTAAATTCTCTCGAGATTCCTCCTTCTGAAGCTATATATAAACATATAATAATATATAACTATATGTTTATAAACATGTCAATATTATAGAGCAGAACTCAAAACTAGACTGGTTTGACTTCCGTGTGTGGTCCTAACCACTGTACTACCCTGCTTTCATTCCCTTATCGATCACATGCCTCTTCTGTAGGATCTCTGGCTGGGTGCTGGGGATCAAATGCTAAGCAAGACAGACAAGGTCCCAGCTCTCACAGACCTGACATTCTGTAGGGCAGAGAGACATAAAATCGCCAGTTATCACCATTACTAACTTAATAAAAGTTATGACAAGTGTCACAAAGGAAAAGGACACTCAGTGAGGGGGGCACTTGATCTTGGTCAGGAAGGAGGAGTCAGGGAGTGTGGAAGAGAGAAAATAATATTAATATGTTATTAATATTAATTAATTAATATTAATTTTATTGAGCTTTGAAGCATTCACAAGCATTAATTTTTTTTGGTGAATTAGAATTAAAGTGTTTGCCACTAGATATGATTTCAATGGTCCATGAATGAATACTTTTCATAGTTTATTTGTAAATGATTTCATAAATATTATTATTTCATAGATATTATTACTTAGGATGAAACTAAAGAAAGAAGATGAATGAATTAAAACATTAAGTACAGTTATTCCCCTACATTTGCATGACTTCTGTTCTGAGAGCACATTTGTGAGTCCAACAAAGTTAGCATAGGTATCCAACTAACATCATTGGCTATATAGCACTGTCCTGTAACAGGTTTATAATATTTTTCACACAGTAACACATAACAAACCAGCACAAAAAATAAAACATTAAAACAAATTATTTATTTTGTTATTTTTGATTGCACTGGGTCTCTGTTGCTGCCTGCAGGTTTCTCTAGATGCAGAGAGTGGGGAGCTACTCTCCAGAAGTGGTACTCTGTTGTGGTGGCTTCTCTTATTGCGCAGCACAGGCTCCAGGCACTCTGGCTTCAGTAGTTGTGGCACAAAGTCCCAGTGGCTCCACAGTATGTGGGAATGAACCTGTGTCCCCTGCACTGGCAGGTGGATTCCCATCCACTGCACCACCAGGGTACAGAAACATCCAAGAAAATGTTTCTTTTTTTTATCATACAGTATAGCACCTTGAAAGGTACAGTAATACAGTACAACCGCTGGCATACAGGGGAACCTTTGCATCTTTGAAAGTTCACAACTTGAAGGTTCACATGTAGCAATAGTAATAAAGGAAGCGGTAATAGATTTAGAAAAATTCACAAGGGTCACGCTTGAATTAAGCCAGTTATTCAGGATCTTGGCAGCTACTTTAAGAACTTTGAACTTTGTCCTAAGATGAGAGAAGTTGTGGGAACAGATAATGGTTAGACCTGGTGTTGAAAGAGCACTTTGTCTACTGCTGCAGAGTAGCTGTGAGAGGGCCAGAAGGGAAGTAGGGATTCCTGTTAGGAATGTATTGTAAGAATTCAAGCAAGAGATAATGCACACTTCACAGGTGCGTGGGTGAGGGAGAGAGGCTTGAAGCAATGCAATCAGCTAGACTTCTGAGAAATGGAGAGGAAGGTGTTCAGTGTGGAGCTTTTCTAGCTGGAGGGCTTATCAGGTGGCTCAGAAGTGAAGAATCCACCTGCCAAATGCAGGAGATACAGGTTAGCTCCCTGGGTGGGGAAGATCCCTTGGGGGAGGAAATGGCAGTTCACTCGAATATTCTTGCTTGAACACCTGGCAGGCTACAGTCCATGGGGTCACAGAGTGGGACAGGACTTAGCGATTCAGCTTGCAGGCATGGTGGAGGAAGAAGGCAAGATAAGCCTTGGAGAAACCTGTGAGGTATCCAAATGTAGATGTCAGGAAGGTTAGTAGGTTAACTCATCTCTGACACTTGGACTTCCTTGGTGGCTCAGATGGTAAAGAATCTGCCTGCAATACAGGAGACCCAAGCTAGACTCTGGGTCAGGAAGATACCCTGGAGAAGAGAAAGGCTATCCACTCCAGTATTCTTGCCTGGAGAATTTCATGAAGAGAGGAACCTGGTGGGCAACAGTCCATGCGGTTGTAGAGAGTCGGACAGGACGGACCGACTAACACATACTCTCTGACACAGTTTAACTTCAGCAAAATAGACGACCTCACAGAGCTATTGTGGGAAATGAGAGCGGAGAGCACAGCAGATACGCCATAAGCCGCGGTTCTTTCTCCAATTTCTCCCCGCTATGTTTCGCAGCGCGCTAAGGACACAGTCAGATCGTGGTTTACCCCGTGATTCGGTTCCATTCGGCTTCTACCCTACTCCTTTTCTTAGCACAATTCCTGGCTCAAGGATACGCACAAACGAAATCAGGCCTCTTGTTAACTCGGGACTACACGTACAGGCAGAAAACTGGGGCCAAACCAGACCTTTGGCGGGTTGAACAATTTAAATACATTTCAAGAAGTGGGCGTGCTTATCATCCAGAAGTTGGAAGGCCTGGACAAAGGCTCCCTCCAAGCAGCCTCGGGTTCTGGTTAGCGAGCGAAGAATAGCTGGTGAGAACTTGGGGACCCCGGCTGCCAAGGTATTTGCAGCTCCGGAAAGACGCAGAAGTGTCTGGGATACCAGCTCGGCCGGGTCTGACGCTGTCCCGCGGCGGCCTTTAAAGGCCCACCACGTGGCCGAGCTGCCGGCCCAGGCCAGGAGGCGGTGTCCCGGCTGCGCCTGCGCACTGCCCAGGGGAGGGATCTGGGTTCCGAGAAAAGGCGCTGGGAGAGGAAGAGAAGGTTGCTCTGGGTGGGCGGCCGTGGGAGGAGTCAGTTCCTTATGCAAATCGCAGAGGCGCGCAAGGGCTAAAGGGGCGGGGCTTGCGATGCAAAGCCGGGTCCCCCCTGAGGAAGCGCGAGGGGGCGGGCCCCGCCACCTTCGGCCTCCTTCCGCAAGTCTCTGACGTCAGCGACGTCGCTTTTAAAAGCGGCCGCGCAGGCGCAGTGAGCCAAATGCGAACTTAGGCTGTTACACAACTGCTGGGGTCTGCTCTCGCCGCCCGCCCGGCAGTCAGTCAGCCTCGCCGCCGCTGTCGCCGCCTCAGCGGTTCCGGTAGTCTTAAGCCCGCCCCACCACCTTTTACCCGCGCCTCCCGGAGCCTCCGGGTGTCTCCTGTCCGCCCGCACAGGCCGGCTGCGACCGTCTGCGTCTTCTCGGCGCCCCTCGCCACTCCGGCCGACATGAGTGGGGACCATCTCCACAACGATTCCCAGGTACGGCCTTGCCAGGCCCGCCCGGGCCCCCGGCCGTGCCTCGGCCCTCCACGACCCCCGACTCAGAGGCCCCGGCCTCGGCCCGGCTGCTTTGACAGGCCAGAGCCCCCGGTCAGGGGCAGCCAGCCGGCGGACGTCGGCTCCCCAGGACCTGGGCGGAAGCCGCCAACTTACAGTTTGGGGGTGCTGGCTGGCCCTTCAGGCCGTTCCCGAGGGCCCCCCTCTTCCCAGGGGGGCGCAGGGTGGGCCCGGCTCCCGGCCGCGCGCGCTCGCCCGCCGCCCGCGGGGTGAATGTGCCTGTTGTTTCATGGTCCCTCCTTTTCTCTCCCCAGATCGAGGCGGATTTCCGACTGAATGGTGAGTGCGCCCCCCTTCCCGACCCCCGACTCCGCGGCCGCCGGCCCCGCGCCCGGCCCGAGCCGGGTAGAGGACAGACATGGCGTCCCAGAGACTAAGTCCCGGCTCCTCGCTCACCGGCCCCATTGTTCCCCTCGGGCCGCCTCTGGACCCCTTTTCCAGGGACCTCAGACCCCCCAGATCGCGGCCATCCCAAGAGGGGGCTACGGAGACCCCGCGTCGCCCGCCGCCGGGCCTCGGGCAGCCTTTCCGGGCCCGGATTCCTCCCGGGAAAGTCGCCTTGTCGACAGTCGGGACTTAGTCTCTGCGCCATTTTCTTTTTCTCTCTCCTCTCCTTTCTGTGCCTATGTGTCTTTCTCTCCCTCCCTCGGCTCCTTCCTTGAGCTGCCCAGAAAGAGCTTTTGCGGAGCAAAGCCGTATAAATCACAGACCTCACCAGAGGGAAGGGTGGGAGCCTGAATTGTTACTATTTTTGCCCAAAGAGAACTTTATTTGGGGGGTTGTCCTGCTCACTGCTTCTGTTGTTTGTTTCCTTTTCTGCTTCCAGAATGAAAGCTGCCCTTCGGCAACTGTTGGTTTTTTTGGTTTTTTTTTTTCTTTCCCCCTTCCCGGGTAAGATGTTTATGGTAGGAAATAGGGCTCTAAAACTAAAGCCCTCCTTGTGGAGTGCTTCGTATTTTGAAGTTGCTTTCCCCAAGTTGTGTTCTTTGCAAAGGTAGTGGTACCTCCCTTCAGAAAGTTTGCAAGTCCTCTATGGACCATCCATTGACAATGTTGGGCTCAGGCATATTGATTTCCTTTTTTTTTTTTTTAATTAAAGTATTACTGACCAGAACTTTTCAGTGGGGCTGAGGTTCCTAAGGCAGTGTTTTTTTAGAAATGTAGTTTAGTGTAGTTGTGAAGAGGAGAGGTTGTTGAACATCTCATCTGGCCTGGTGTGTTAGCCATTTCTTGTGGGCTGTGGGGCAGGGGAAAAAAAAGATTTTATTTATTGAAACAAAGAGTGACCAGTACCCACCCCTGCTTCCTGTTCATTCTTTTTCAGAAGTGGCTGTTTTTCAGGAATTGAGAGCTAACTGGCTTTTGCCAGATCTTTATGTTTTTGAACCCTTTTCAACCAAATCAAGGCGTTTATTCTTTTGAGTATTTCCACTTCAGTTACCCTGTGAAGATTCCCCCACTAAAAAAGCTCATCCTGCGAGCTTTTCAGCAGTCCTGCTGAAGGAGAAGGTAACTTCTGTGCTGGGAATTCCCACTGATTCTGATGGTACATAATCCTGCTCAGTTGAATTTGGGTTCCGGGAACCTCTCCAATGGGAGAAGCTGATGACTAGCTTTTCTGATGTTGTAATCAGCAGTCCATGGTGTTAGCCTACTCTACAGAGAGCAGCCTATGTTCAGATTTTCAAGTGGGGGATCCAGCAGAGATGTAATCTGCAAGGAGAGAATCTGGGTAAAGGGTAGCATTTCTTGAGCACCTAGTATGTGCTAAAGCACTATGTTTAGTGCTGGAGCTGAACCCCTCAGCTCCCACAGTGCTGCTCCTGCCTTCAGTCTGTTTGGGGAGACAGAATTAGTTAATTATAAGGTAGGTGCTGGGGCAGACCTGTACCCCAAATGCTGCGGGAGTGACTAGGGAATTTAACTTTGTCTGGAGGTGGGGAGATTTCTCAGAGGAGGGAGCTTCTGAGCTTGGTGTTGTGCAAGACTAGGTGCTCAGTGTCAGGGCTTGGAGTATTTCTTAACTATGTTTAGCCAACCTTATTTGAGTTTTAAAAGAGGGAGGTGAGGCCCCTGCAGTTCAGAAAGCCAGTGTGAGATAGGTTTCTTTGGGATGTAGGAGGAGAGAAAGGATGTGGCAGGTGAGGATGGAAGAAGTCCTTTTGACCTCTCTTGGAGGAAAGTAGGATCTTAATACATAAGAAGTGCTCTTTTTGACTCAGACTGGGTTGAGTAATCTATCCAGTAGTATATAACCTCACTGAGGTTATACCAGGGAACTATTGAATATGTGAATGATAGGCTGGGTAGATTTTTGCCATTTTTGTAGAGACCAAACTTTTAGAATGTGTTTTTTCACTTGTAACAGCAATAACTGCTAAATATTTATTGAATGTTTACTGTCTGCCAGGCAGGCATGAATCTCATCAGGTTTTTCCATTGGATCATCTAGTTTAATTTCTTCCTTGGAAGAACCTTTACGAATTAGGTACTGTTATCTCTATTTCCAGAGAAAAGGAAACTGAGACTTAGATCTATTTATTGACTTTCCCTAGGGAAGTGAGCTGGGCACCACACAGCTCACAAGCTTAGCTGCCATGCTGTATATGATTCTAGCATGAAAAAATTAAAAGCTGCACATCTCTACTTTGTACAGAGCTGAAAAATGCGAGAGGGAAAGAGTTGATAGTTTGCTTGCTTTTTATCTCAGCCTGCTCCTTCATGAAAGAAGCACTGTAACTGCTTCCCCACCGCACTGAGAATCTGACAGAGTATTATCTTTGTAAATATTGTCTAGAAGATGTGGTATTATTAGCTGTTGCTTGTTAAGTAATACACTGGTAACTAGTGATTGATTTATGTAAATATGGAAGACAGTTTTTAAAAATCAATGTTTAATTATGCTCAGAGAAGTTGTTACTGATTTTTGTATTAAGGGTTTGCTTAAGCATGATTTTAAGTGGACCTAACCCATCTTACAGATTGACTGTGCCAATTTCATATGTTGAAACAAAAATCCCTCATTTGCCTGCCCTCATCCTCTAAGATTTAAAGGATTTTTTGCCTTTGGAGTTCATTGTTTACAATAGTTGAAACTATTGCTGTTGTATAGAATTTAGAACATTCTGGCCTATACTCAACTGCTGGGAATAAATCTGTTATTGAAACATACTTACATTTATATTTAAAGTATTGCTGTGAGTTTGGGGAGCAGAAACCATGAAAGAGAAGACTACTTTTTGTCTAAGAGAAAAGACTTCCTTTCTAAGTGTTGGTAGCACTAGTTGAAGTGGGGCTGAGTCACTACTACAGTACTGAGCAGACTGCTAAACTGTCTTTAGAGTTGATAATGGTAACATCAGGTTGGGGGTCAGTGGTCCTTGTGCCATTTCAGGGACTTGAAGTTTTTTTGCCCATCTACTCTGGAGTTGGAAGGTTCTTCCCTCTTTGGCATGAGTAGAGTATAATGCTCAGTTTCATCAGACATCAGCAATTATTCTCAGAAATGTCATATGGGATCATTGTTTGACATTATCTTGTGTTGATTCTAGTTTAGTGGATTCAAACTGGATGGTGGAATTAAATTGTTTTTGATGCTAATAGTTACACTTCTGTGCTGTGGGGCACTGGTTGGGTGGCAGGTGGAAAGGCTAATGATGGGGCTATCTGAAAATTCCCATCACATTTTTAAAACCAAACTGATGGCACCATCAGCTGAAATCTGGCACATCTTCTTACTCTATCCGGAACACTTAAGCAAAGCGTTGTCTTTCCTGCCACTGTAGCCAGATTCCTTGGGGGCACCTTTTCAGAATTAGTGAGCTGCTGTAGAATCTTTACAGATGAAACAAAATTGCTTGTCAACACTGTGCTTTTTTTAGATTACCAACATGTCAGAATTCAGAAACATTTTAAATTCCAAAGTTACCAGTAAAATGATAATATCCAGGAGTCACTAAATCGGAAATAGCTCATGGTTTGAAAAGTAAAAACTAGATGATATTGCTTACTGTAATCAACCCATACTTGTTTTTGTTAAGTGTGTGTGTGTGTGTGTGTGTGTGTGTTAGTTGCTCAGTTGTGTCCGACTCTTTGCGACCCCATGGGCTGTAGCCCACCAGACTCCTCTGTCCATCTAATTCTCCAGGCAAGAATACTGGAGTGTGTTGCCATTCCCTTTCCAGGGGCTCTTCCAGACCCAGAGATTGAATCCGGTTCTCCTGCGTTGCAGGCAAATTCTTTACCAACTGAGCCACCAGTGGATAAGTAAAATGGAAGACAGGAATTCAGGATCTGTTCCAGAATCTCATTTTAACCAATAGTAGCAAAACAAGAATCCAATCTGGGTCTTTTACCATCAGTGTAAAAATGGGAAATTGTGAGAATTTGAAGAGAAATCCATTAGTTTATTCTGCATCTCAGTGAGTTAGTAATCATTTATAGAGATGCCAGAGATCCTTAACATGTCTTAAAGCTTATATTTAAAATTAAGCCTTTGGGGTTCTTTGTTTGTTTTCCACATGTGTGTGGAGTGGTGCAAAAAAAGTCTGACTTTTAAGTCTAAATATGTTTGTGTTGTATGTTAATGATAGTAGCAGTTATCTGTTGTTGCTAATCGTATGGGAAATGATTCTGTTGTGCTTTCTGGATGTATTTCTTTCAGGCACACTGCAGTTGTGCCTGTTAGTAGTTGGCTGTGAGTGCATATGTTCTGTTACGGATCTTTAGCAACTTTTGCCATACTCAGCGCCGAATACTGATTTCTTCAATCTTAAGTTATTTCTTCAGAGGCGTTTTGTGAGGAATTGCATCTTTTCCATATGAAACTATGTTGAACTCCAATAAAGTTTTTGGTTCACTTGGAGAAGTAGATTCGACTGTAATTGCTTACTTTCGAAAGAGGCAATGGAAATGCTTGAAATGAGTGTTTGATGTGGGATCCTGGAGTAAAAAAACTCTTTGAAAGAAAGGTAGAATATGGTCCATTCATTGCATTTAGAGAGAGAAGAGAGTCAGTTCACTAACATTTTTATATCTCATAGTTAAGATGATCTGACTGCCCCTTAATTATTTCTGAAATCATTAACTTTGCAAAATGAGGGCATTTGGGTAAGAAGTTGAGAATTTGGCTTCTTAAGGTAAAAAGTTTGGGATGAGAGAACTTCCTAATCTGGTCCTTTAAAAGTGAATGAGATACTGTGTTTAAAAGAAGCTTTTAGATTGTGTTTAAGCTTTGAGTAGTAATAGTTGAAAGAAGTCTTTAATATTTCCATGCCTTGTAAATTGAAGTTTGTGTAGCAGCTTTCCATCCCCGTGGCTTCAGGCCAGTAGCTAAAGTAGGAAATCTAAAATAGAGGCCATCGGTATGGAAGAATAACATTTGGCCAACCTTTGCCCTCCCTCTACCACCTGCCTATCTAGGTGAGGGCAGTGTGCAATGTGCTCTGTGTTGATAGATAAGGGCCTGGGTACCATTCCGGGGGATAAAGATGAGGGAGTGGTATGGTGACGGTGGGTGTAGCCTTGGTTTTATTAGGTGGGAAGAAGCTTATAGTGGAGTATCTGTTAGATATTAATGGTATTTTGGTAGTGTTGTGGGAAATGACTAATAGTTTGTTGTAATGATTTAGTGGTATGTAGATATTATTTAAAATACTTATTTTGTATGTTCAAGAAAAATGCTAAATATTTTTCACACTGGGAGAGAAGTGACTCAAGCGTATGTCTAGGGTACATGGATTGTAATATCATCAAACAAGACCACCTTTTATCAACTTTTGGATTGTGTCTTATCTGTTCATTTATGTTCTAAATTTTAGTTAAGGATAGTGGTAATGTAAGTTTTAAATTTCTTTTTGGTAGATACTCGTTTTGAATTTGTTGTCATATTTTTAGATCCACTCAGTTATCTCCCTGCCAACTTTATCTTTCTGTATGTTCTTGAGAATTTTTCTGAAATGTATAGAAAATATTTTTATTTACAACTCCCTTTTGCCCTCCCCAGTAGATTTGGGTAGAGGTGCATCTCTACCAGTCTGTTAAAATTCCTCTCTGATCCTTTGAAATTAACGTTTCTGTGGATTTAAGGAATCAAAGAACTCAGTTCATTAGCATTCCTGAGACACTAGATAAGCTTCAACAAAAGGTGTTTAAGCAATCAGCATAATTGAGGATTTGTCTTTGCTGTTGAGAACAAGTTTAATAGATCCCTGGGCATGATGACATTTTCTTGTATTTTTCTCATCACAGCCTAGGAAAGATAGAGGCCAGGAACCTTCCTTGGAGGAGATATCCTTGGCTATTTGGAGTTTACCAAAACAAACAAACAAAAAACCAGTTTTTAAGTTTAAGGTTATTCCTACATTATAATACACTGAAATATACCCTTTTGCCAGTTAGTAAAAGTCAGATTTTAAGCTTGCTACCAGATGTGACTGCTCGGATTTATAAAGCTTTGTAGGCAAAATGCTGGTCGGGCAGAAAACTGATCTAGCAGATTTCAAGATCAGTGGATTAGGGAATCTCATTAACTAAGACCCCTTGCTTTACCCAGCTCCTATAAGGTAGCCTCGTTATTTCTTTGCAGTCAGCTGAGGGCAGCAGAAGGTAAGTGGTAGGAAGGGAACTAATTTTGAGAGTTTGGTAGACACTGTTTTTTGTATTCATTAAATCTGAATTTAGTGAAAATAGTACTTGTTTGTGGGAGAACCAGAGACCAAAAAAGGAAATTTTCTTCTTTTTACACCTTCTCTTCTCCCCTTTTTGGTAGCATACTGCGTTGGTCCTGATTCCAGAAATCCCAGTCAGGTGGTATTGGTAAGCTTCTAATGAGGTATCATAGCCTGCCCTTAATTATATGCTGGTAGAGATAGCTTAGACCCCTTACATCTTCAAGAGATGCTATGGTATTAAGACTGGAATCAGATTGCTACTGAAGTAGGGGTGTAAGTGATGAAGAGGGAGCCTGTGGATAAATACTATGCCCTTGAACAGCTGTGGTAAAATAGAAAATTGGAATAGCAATCAGAAAAGTCTAGTTAAGTCCCTGTTCTTACTATGAAACTTGCCCCACTGTCCCGTTTTCTCATCTATAAATAAGGATGGTATTTCTATGCTTCACAGACTTCTGAGATTTAAATGAGTATATGATGGTGTCTCCATGCCCCCATTGTAAAGTTTAAACTTTGATCAAACATCATCTGCTCTGAGATGGAGCTTTATTTTGAATGTTAGGTTTGAAGTAGTGAGTTGGTGGCTCTTTCCTTCCTTCACTGATATTCTCTGTTAACATTTTAAATCTTCTGACATTTGCACAGTGAACAGTAAGTAGCACATGACTAGAGTTGGTAGATAGTCTTTACCTAACCAAACTGCATGGTGTATGCGACTCTCTTCTGACTATTAACCAATGCTTGTAAAATAAAAGTTGGTGTATCCATATCTAGGTTTAGACTGAGAGATCTTATACCATGGATCAAAAAGATTGTCAGGGAACTGTCACAACAGGAGCAGACTTCAAAATTAATGTTCAGTTAAAGATAGGCCAGAGAAAATAATTTTGTAGGATCAAAATTATAGCATAGTGTCTGGTTTTAAAAAGTCTCAGAGATAAAGTCTTGCAAAGATAAATGTCTCAGGAATGTGTGGTTCTTAAAGTACATAGGAAAAAAGAAAAAAAGCCAGTGAGAAAGTGAATATAATACTGCATGGCTCTGTTGCCCTCAGTATGTCAACACGTCAAAGATAGGATTGGGTTTAAAAGTCTTCAGAGTTTTCACCTCTTTCTTTTATATCATTTTTCTCTGATTCAGAATTTGAATAGTCTTGGGTCAGGAGGGTCCCTGGTCTCCC
>SJXQ01010674.1:754679-806234 GCA_006408695.1 Aepyceros melampus
TGAGTTTCACTTTAGAAACGTAAAAACTTAGAACAGAATTTTGAGTTTCTTGACAGTCCTTAAAAACAAAAAACACTGAAGCACCTTTTCAGAGATTGCTTGAGTAGTCTTCCGAACAAAGGGAACATCTTCACTTTCTTTAAATTTGGGTATTGTGAGGCTTTACCCAAGAGAAGAGTCACTTGGGCACCTTGAATATGATAGTGTTGCTGTGAATCTGAGATGGGTAGGGCTCAGGAGAGTACCGACTTGCCGTGGCTTTATGACTGTGCAAACCACTTTGTTTCTCATGAGATAAATTACAGTTTAAGAATCTTCAGCAGCGAATAACTTTCACCTCTTTCCCCTTGGGATGGGGCAGTATTTAGAGATCTACCCAGGAAACTAAAAGTTTTGTATTTAATTACTAATAGAAATTTTAATCTTCCATATTCATTTATTCAAACATTTAGAAAGTAAATACCTGAAGTGACTAAATACAGATGAACTAGACAAAATCATAGAGTTCTCAGAAGAAATACTTTGAAGTTAGTGAATTGTACTCTTGTATACTTACTTCCTTTGTTGGGATTCCATATTTTTCATTGGGCCTCAGTACAAAGGCTCCTGCTGTACCAGGGTAAGTGGGCATGGAAGGTGCTTTCTGGCAATTAATGCTTCACTGTCAGTGAAAAAGAGTGATGTCTCCATTTATTTCCAATCTTAGGAGATTTTTTTTCCCCTCTCTCTAAAAAAAAAAAAGAAAATTAGGACCTTAGATTTCCAAACATGTCCAACACACCGATTGTAAGAATAAGGCAAAGTAAATCTAACCTTTAGTCTCAATAATTTTTCTAGTGTTCAAATCACCATACATAACACTACTACGTACTCTGAACCTTTCTCTAAGGAGTTTAATGAAAAAAAAAATTTAGGATACCTATAAACTCATTATACCTTTCTCACCTGGAATAGAAGAATGCACTAGTTTTAAGTTTTGTGAATTTTCCGTTATATTTTTGTATCAGACACCTGTTTTGCATAAATTTTAGAAGATTGTTTTCGGGTTTCCCTGAACAGGTAGATTTGCCACAGTGACTGGAAAGAGTCACATTCCGTGCTGGAGATTCATATGACAATGGCTAATCATATATTTGCTTGAAATAGTTTAAATCCTTGAGCTGCATTGCCTGAAATAAAGGCTGTGAAATCACCATCTTCTTAAAAATTTGGAGGGAAATCTTAGAGGTTAGACTCGGTACTTAAAGTCCTGGGAAACTGGGATGAGTTGCCATTTCTTCTTCCAGGGGCTCTTCCTGACCCAAGGATCAAATCCACTTCTCTTGCGTCTACCTGCATTGGCAGGTGGATTCTTTACCTCTGTGACATTATTATTGTTACTCCTTGTTAGTCCATGAAATGTCATGGACAATACACGAAAGCTGTTAAACTCCTTAGAGAAAGGTTCAGAGTACGTAGTAGTGTTATGTATGGTCATTTGAACACTAGAAAAATGATTGAGAATAAAGGTTAGATTTACTTTGCCTTATTCTTACAGTCAGTGTGTTTTTGCAAGGATAGATGCAGCAACAGTAATTCTTGCTATTTAACATCAAAATTTTCAGTTTTAGTTAACCAGGAAAGAAAAAAAAGGGAGGAGAAGCCCAAACTGGCTAGTCTTTAACTGCCGGCTTGGACACTTGACTTTCAAACTGAAAGCTCTCTCAGGCCACACACCCCAGCTCTGAAAAGAAAAGTCTCCCAGTTAACTCCCTTAGCGTACAGAAGTCCAGGACAGATGGGGTGGCCTCATCAGAGATTCAGCTGGTGATGGTTTCAGTTCAGTCGCTCAGTCATGTATGACTCTTTGTGACCCCATGCACCAAAGCATGCCAGGCTTCCCTGTCCATCATCAACTCCTGGAGCTTGCTCAAACTCATGTCCATTGAGTTGGTGATGCCATCCAACCATCTCATCCTCTGTTATCCCCTTCTCCTCCTGCCTTCAGTCTTTCCCAGCATCAGGGAGTCAGTTCTTTGCATCAGGTGGCCAAAGTATTGGCGCCTCAGCATCAGTCCTTCAATGAATATTTAGGAGTGATTTCCTTTAGGATTGACTGGTTTGATCTCCTTGCAGGTGATGGTTTGACCATAATTAATGAACTCTTTCCACCTAAAAATCAAATCACCTTCTTCCCTTAAGTACAGTGTGATATAAAAATCAGCACTTCCACAGAACTTTATAATCTTTTACAGATGTTAGCATCCTCCTCATCTCAGAATGTCAGGGAAGTTGTCTGTTAGCAGAAATGTGCTTGTTTTCTCTATAGGGAAAGAGATTTTGGTTGGGTGAACAAGAGGCTAAAAATTTTCCTTGGATAGTCTGGAAAATGTTAAAGAGCTTATTTGGGACTGGAGCTAACTCCTGGAATTTAGATGTCAGGTAGTTTGTGTTGAGCTCAAGTTTTTAGGGGAATAGTTTAAAGTACAATATGATGAAAGATGTTTATAAGTGATTGAAAACAGTGAGTGTTTGCATAAAAAAGACTAGAGGACTATCAAACAGAATCCATACTGATTGCACATGTGTAACTATGCACGCCTGTAGGTGTTGTTGTACAAAAACAAAGATAATTTTGCTCATGGACTTCCTAGTGGTCCAGTGGGTTAAGACTCTGCATTTCTAATGCAGGGGCCTCTGGTTCGATCCCTGGTTGGGAATGCATGCTGCACACTGCCTGACCTAAGACACAAAATAAATAGTGAAGTTTAAAAAAATTTTTGCTCAGTGTATTGATTGAAAACTTGATTTCTTTTCTTAAAGGCCTTCTGCAGCAACCTTATTTCCCAGAAAAAAGTTCAGTGTGTGTGTGTTCTTCTCCCACAAGTCTGTTTTGTTCTGTTAAAATGTTCCTTTTTACCCAGTACCTCTTTAGTCTTTAGAATTTGGTGTGTGTGCACACTCAGTCACTACCCCATGGACTGTGGCCCACCAGACTCCTCTGTTCATGGAATTTCCAGGCAGGAATATTGGAGTGGGTTGTCATTTCTTCTTCCAGGGGATCCTTTACTACTGGGGATTGACAGGTGGATTCTTTACTACGTGCCACCTGGGAAAGCCAGAATTTGGTATCCCATCTCCATTTTCCTACCTGTTTTTAGGAAAGCATTAAGTATTGTAAACTCCTTGGGGGTTAGAAACATCTCAGAGCCTGTTTCAGTGTTGAAGACATAGCCTTAATACTCAATTTCCTTTCCAGTGAAATCTGCCTGCAGTCAACACTTAGACCCAAGCCACAAGTAACCACTTTTCTCTGGCTTTCACTGAGCCCTTTATTGTTCTCTTTCAGTTTTTCATTCTGGAGGAATAGACATAGGCTGGAGAAATTTACATGGTTTGCCCATTACTTACTAGGAAGTGGGCAAGAGCACTGTCTCATTTTATATGGTCAGTGTAGATGCTTCTGACAAATGTTAAGTTGTGAAATGGGATCCTCCCTCTCTCCTAGCTCACCAACTAGTTGATGATCACCTGAGGAACACTGAGAGCTTTACACTGTTTTCATTGTTCTCAAGCTAATTTGCATAAGAATCACCTGGAGTGCTTAGTGAAACTACAGAATCCTGGTCCTTTGCCTTGAAATTGATTCTGTTGTGGTGCTACTGAGAAACCTACGTTTTTAATATACCTTTAACAGTTTGAAATGATTTTAATACAGGTAACCCATAAATCACCTTTGGAGAAACTGATCTGTTTTATTTAGCTAAGGTCTCCTTTGTTTCATTTGATTAAGGTACTACTCCATTGGTCCAGCTATTAAATTTACAGAATATTTAAAAAGGGACTGGAACAGTGTGTTCAAATCTGTTTATAAAAGCTTGTTACTTATCCCCACTCTAAATATCTTCTACTTTTCAACAGGCATTTAAATAAATAGCAGAGATAGTTAACTGACTTTGCAGCTGTTTAACTATGTGTCTCATCAAACTTCTGATCCTCCTGCTTCCATGTTTAACTAGCCACTATTTGATCTTGATGTCATCTTTTAAGAATGGGTGACTAAGGGGGCGCACAAAGAGGGAGGGGTGGTTTTCAGACTGACATTCCTAAGATGGTTAAGGCAGCTTTAGAAGGTTAAATGGAGAATAGTTCATTGGAGTGCTGGGGATCTAACCTGTGGAGTTCACTATCTTCGGATTAAACTAGGGGTCTTTAGTTACTGATGGCACTGATTGAAGTAGCAGGATTTGAATAGAGCAGTGGTTCTTAAAGTGCAGTTTCTTGATCAGCAGCAGCAGCGTTGTCTGAGAATTTGCTGGAAATGTAAATTCTTGGGCCTCATCTAGACTTACTGCCTCAAACTCCAGGAGCCAGGGCTCAGCCATCTAGATTTTACAAGTTAGCCAGGTGATTGATACACACTGAGGTTTTAGAATCGATGGAATAGAGTAAGATTTGAAGTTCACCTTCTCCCACTGTGCCTCACATTTTAAGAAGGAATGAAAGACAGTTGACGAAATCCACATCCTTACCAATGAAATACAGACTTTGGAGTTAGATAAACTTGGTTTCAACTGTCAGTAGTTGGGTGACCTTGAGCAAATGACGACTGATTCATATGAAGCCTATAATTAGTTTTGTAGTAATTCAGCCTCTTAAACAGTGTTCATTGTTTTTTCACAACGCCCATAGCTGAACCTTGATACTTGCTCAGTTTTTGTACTTTCATATACCTAGGAATTTGGAGTAATTCATAATGGGACCAAAAAAGGAGCCAATTACTTAGCACCAGGAAGGCTTCTAAAGAGCATATACATATTCAGGCTTACACTTTGACAGTGCATTTCAAGCACAGTCAGTAGTGATATTCTAGACAAAAAGGCCCCTCGTTTGAATTAGTAATAGGATGCGTGACCACTGGATACCTTTGTGGTCAGGCAAGGTGTGGACTTGGGGCCATTAGAGGCCCACACCCTTTGGAAACAAGGCAGCTTAGGCTCAGCTGGTGGGCCAGTGTAGCATAGTCAGGAGGTTTGGAGTCACTTTCATTACTTCCCAGGCGTTCAGGGCCTACTTACTAGAAGCAAAGGAGGACAAGCTGCAGGAATGGGCCTGTCCTAATTGAGCTGGCCCGAGAAGGTACATTTCAGGTTAGACAAGTCCTTTTTTCTTTTTAAGTTCTGCCCCCTGGGAAAGGAGAAGCATTTTCACTACAGAGATGCCCTTGTGAAAATGTTACTACTGAAGAGTATGTGAAATGGGAATCACCATCCTGAGGATCTTGTACTGGTTAATTACCTTTAGCTGCTGCTGCTGCTGCTAAGTCACTTCAGTCGTCTGACTCTGTGCGACCCTATAGACGGCAGCCCACCAGGCTCCCCCGTCCCTGGGTTTCTCCAGGCAAGAACACTGGAGTGGGTTGCCATTTCCTTCTCCAGTGCATGAAAGTGAAAAGTGAAAGTGAATTCGCTCAGTCGTGTCCGACTCTTAGTGACCCCATGGACTGCAGCCTACCAGGCTCCTCCATCCATGGGATTTTCCAGCTGGAGTGGGGTGCCATTGCCTTCTCCAAATTACCTTTAGAGGCAAAGGTAAAAATTACCACTTTGTCTTGTGTTTAGAGAACAAAGACAGGTTAGTAAAATGGGACTTCCTTGCTATTCTCCTGAAACTTAAAATCACTGCTTTATCTGATTTGACTGATGCCTCAGTGGACGAATACCTCAATTGAAATGCCCTCTGGGTGACCCTCACTGAGATTCTGATTCTCCAGGAGCTCTACAGAAGTGGCCTGCTTTTGAGATGACAGTTTAGCCAGGCAAACTCCTGCTGACCTTAAGGAACTACATAGCATAGTGTCTTGCTATGTAGGGCCAAGGCCCCCCACAGGGCTCCAGCAGAGGAATCTCTTATGGAGAGGAGAATGCTAGGTAAGGAGTCAGGACAAAGGAAGTTTCAATCCTGGTTTTATCAGCTGTGATGAGAAAATCACACAGCGTGGTACCTCATGCTCTCTACTAGTGAAAGGAAGGTGTCGACCTGGATTCAGGATTTTCAGTTAGCACTGTCTAGTAGAATTTTCTCTCATGATGGAAATTGTTCTCAATCTGTGCTCTTCAACATGGTAGCTGCTGGCCATATGAAGCTGTTGAGCCTTTGAAATGTGGCCATTTGGCCGAAGAACTTAATTTTCAAATTTTATTTAAATGTAGCTACATGTGACTAGTGGCTTCATGCAGGACAGCACAATTCTAGGTAAAATTTAGGTAAGAGCAAAGAGATTTGAATTTAGATTTTGCTTGGAATATGGGAGGTTGGGGCTCTTGGAACTTTAAAATCCAAAACAGGTATGAATTTGTGTTATGAGTTTGAATAATGAACTTCCTTCTGTATGTCTGCATTGCCTTGTCTTGGGTGACATGCTAAGGGTATTTATGACTGGTAAGTAGAGTTTACCAGAGCAGTTGCAAAGGTCAGACAGCTTTCCATTTTACTTGACCCCTTTAGTGCTACACAAAGATGAACATCAAAGGTGCTTTGGACTGAATAAATTTTCATTTTATCTCAGCAACCCTGTGAGATAAGTCATGTCTGTTTTGTAGCTGACAAAACAGATTAACTTCATTTGCATGTGTGCACAGTGATGTTTGACTCTTTGCAGCTCCATGGACTGTGGCCCGCCAGGCTCTGCTGTCCATGGGATTTTTCCAGGCAAGAATACTGGAGTGGGTTGCCATTTCCTTCTCTAAGAGATCTTCTCGATTCAGGTATTGAACGCAAGTCTCCTGCATGTCCTGAATTTCAGGTGGGTCTTCACCTGCTGAGCCATCAGGGAAGCCCAACTTCAGTTCAGTCACTCAGTCATGTCTGATTCAGCGACCCCATGCACTGCAGCACGCCAGGCTTCCCTGTCCATCACCAGCTCGCGAAGCTTGCTCAAACTCATGTCCATCGAGTCAGTGATGCCATCCAGCCATCTCATCCTCTGCCATGCCCTTCTCCTCCTGCCTTCAGTCTTTCCCAGCATCAGGGTTTTTTCCAAATGAGTCAGTTCTTCACATCAGGTGGCCAAAGTGTTGCCCAAAGTATAAACCCAACTTATGTTTACATATATCTTTATGGATCACTGTACTTTAAAGTGGTTAGTTTCAGCCTACGACGTCATTTGAAATTGCATGTTTTTAGCATGTGCAATACCAAGATGTTGAAGCTGAAACTCCAGTACTTTGGCCACCTGATGCAAAGAGCTGACTCATTGGAAAAGACCCTGATGCTGGGAAAGATTGAAGGCAGGAGGATAAGGGGTGACAGAGAATGAGATGGTTGGATGGAATCATCGACTCAATGGACATGGGTTTGGGTGGACTCTGGGAGTTGATGATGGACAGGGAGGCCTCGCATGCTGTGGTTCATGGGGTCACAAAGAGTCGGACATGACTGAGCAACTGAACTGAACTGAATTGAATACCAAGAAGTTAATTCATATTTGTTCAGTTGTAGTCAGTAATAAGTAAATATCTGACTATAAGTGGTAGAGAATCTAAGATTGTCCATGCAAGCAAATAGCACCCAAGATGTTAACTCACCCCACGTGTTGCTTATAGTAAAAGCAGATCAGAACAACTTCTACACCCCACTTAGGGTCTTCCTGTTATTTGCATGCTCACAGTGAACATAGTGAGTGAGTGTTGACTTATAAGTAGGCCCATCGTTAGCCAGACAGCCTTAGCCTGATGGAACAAAGTGGGATTTTGTAGGCTTGACCACTGCCTTATAGTAAACATGTGAGGTCTTAGGAAATAACTTGAGTAAATTGCTTAAAGACCAGGGACACATCCAGTTTCCTTCACCTTTAGCTTCAATTATGATGTTATTTTTGGTGTAGGATGATGAAGTGGAATTGGTATAAAATAGTTGAGTTTTGAACACTTTACTTTTGAAGAAACTGAGGCTCAAGGCTGTATAGTTAGTAAGCGACACAACTGGGAGGCTCATCAAAACTTGTCTGATGCCACTGCTTGAGTTCTTAAATGTAACACAAAACAAGGTAAGGGGGAGCCTGGTTGACTCAGTTGCCTCCTTGGAATTCTGGGTTGTAGTGGAGTGACCCATGTGGTACCAGGCCAAGGAGATGCATTTTTTAGAGCACTTACAGTGCTTCATTTATAGTGGAGCCTTACCAGGCTAGTTTCATTGACTAGAAGGCTCTGTTCACTTTAATGTATAATCCTTTTCCTATTAAAGAAAGCTTGCCTACTTGTGCAGCAAAGACCCCTGGATAATTTATTTTTGAGCAGTTCAGCTTGTGCTTGGAACCAGTTACTCCCAGAAATCAGTAAAACCTCTGTTTATCCGAGTACTCAAGGAAAAGGATCTTTTTGTTAACCAGGTATTTACCACCCCCTTATTTTAAGAAGGCTCTCTGAAGTCTGCCTATTCACTAAGGAATCTCATTGGAGGTAGTTAAGAGTGTGTAAACAAGTGTGATGTTGTTCTCACTTCAAGGGGAATAAATAACAAATTTAACTAGCTTGCTGCTTAAGAAGCAGAATTAGCAGTGGGCTAAGTCTTGGCCTCCTCTTCAAGAGTTTTCCTTTTTGTGACTAACTTTGTCTAGGTTTGCAAGAGCAAATCTATTTTAACCACTTTTAAATCAAGTTAAATAATAGTCATTCATGGGCTGTTTGAAAGGAGGAAAGAGGTGGGAGCCAGGCTGAGCATGGATATCATTTAGGAAAAATCCTTAGGTAAAGCTTGGAGGATTCTATTTGCTTACACACAGAACTTTATACCAACAGCACTCTCTCTACCTGGGCATTGGGGATAGTTACTAGTCCCTGTTAAGTAGCTGCAGAGTTCTGCGAACTGTGCCTTCTGTTGTATGACCCATGAACTATGAATGGCTTTTATATTTGTCTTAACTAGTTAGGGAAAATTTATTACATACACCTAAAGCTAATATAATGTTACATCAGTTATACTTCAATTTAGAAAAAAAATATTATTTACTATTTCATGACACAGAAAAATTATATGAAATGCAAATTCCAGTGTCCATAAATAACATTTTCATGGAATGTAGTCATGCTCACTCATTTACATATAATCTGTGGCTGCTTTAAGTCATCTTTTTTGTAGTCATTCATCTTCACAACTGAGTCCCAGTGGCAGAACTTGAGTTACCTATCTGTAAGCATGACTCTGCCCTGATGTTCAAACAACAAAATTTCTATTTAAAGAGCCTTGCTACCCTACTCCTTATCTAAGTTGCAGTAGCTGTGTCATCCCTTATGTAGCTCTTCCTTATTCCTCTCAGGTAGGGGCTTCGAAAGTAGCAGGTGAAAATCTCTCTCTTCCTCAATTGTAGACTCAATAGTCCCAGCTGTAAATTAAAAAAAAAAAATCCCCAGCCACTGACTCAGCACCTTGTGCCTGCCCTTTAAAGGAACAGATCTAATTAAAATAGAAACTGAAAATAAAATCAGTAGCCTATCCATTATTGTAGGTGGTTGGTATTTGGTATGAATCATTGTTCAAAGGACCAAGAAACGACAGCGCAGGGTTTTTCAAAATATGTTTCTAGATTATAGTTACCTAGAGACCTTGTGTTAAAATAGACATATCTGAGGATGATCTTATTCCCAGGTCTCATACACAGGAAAGTTTGAGAACTACTGCTCTCAAGCATTTTAATATATATATATATATATATATATATTTTTTTTTTTTTTAATATCCTAATCTCTTTAAACCAAAACAAATTTTAAAGGTCATAAAATTATTGGAACTGAAAGTGTAAGAGATCAGTAGAAGTTATTTTACAGATTAGAAACTTTGAGACCAGAGCAGAGAAATAAGTGTTACCTAGGACCCTGTCATGACATTGCATGGTTTTTGTTTTTTTTTTTTTAATTGGAAGATAATTCCTTTACAGTAGTGTGTTGGTTTCTGTCATATATCAACATGAATCAGCCTCAGGTATACACATATGTCCCCTCCCTCCTGAACCCCCCTTCCAGCTCCCTCCCTACTCCCTCCCTTCTAGGTTGTTGCAGAACACCGAGTTGAGCTCCCCGCATCACACAGCAAATTCCCACTTGCTGTCTCTCATATGGTAGTGTTATGTTTCCGTGCTGTTCACTCTGTTCGTCCCACTCGCTCCTTCCCCCGCCGTGTCCGCAAGTCTGTTCTCTGTCTGCATCTCCATTGCTGCCCTGCCGCTATGGAGAGCAGTGTGGAGATTGCTTAAAAAGCTAAACTACCCTGTGACCCAACAGTCCCAGTGCTGGGCATACACCCTGAGAAAACCATAATCGAGAGACACATGTACCCCAGTGTTCACCTTGCAGCACTTTTTCACAATAGCTGGGACATGGAGGAACCACGTTCATTGATAGATGGACAGATACAGAAATTGTGGTACGTATATACAATGGAGTATTACTCAGCTATTAAAAAAATGCATTTGAGTCAGTCTTAATGAGGTGGATGAACCTGGAGCCTGATATACAGAGTGAAGTAAGTCAGAAAGAAAAAGATAGGTATTGTATATTAATGTGTGCATATGGAATCTAGAAAAATGGTATTCGTTTTATTTTTAATGTAATCAATTAATTGGTCCCTGGGAATGGGAGCCAGAGGAAGAGAGGAAGATGAACTTGAAGGAGCATAATAGGAGTAGGATAGGAGAGGAGGTTATAAAACAAGTTAAAATAGGGTACAGAGACCGGAAGGGGCTGAAAAGACAGATTAAGTTAATTGTAGTGTTGTAAAAGCGTAAAAGGAGTCCACTTTAAATGCGGAAGTAGACTGGAAGGAAAAACATCCTGTGACCTTAACCCTTTTTTTGGTATGATATTGAAGCCTAAAGCAAACCAGTTGGCTGCTTCATGTTGTGTCTGCCGTGGCAAGGACATGAAACAACAGTTGAACACTAATCTTAAGGGTTGCTGATGTTCCAGAACCAAGATAGGTTCACTTAAGTGTCTAAATTATGTAGACATTTGAGAAAATGGTCCATTTTTAAAATTTGAAATTGTGTTGCAGAACTGATAAAAACAAATGGGAAATGCAGTGGACTACCAAGTTTCTGGTGATGGACTTTTGTGAAGTATTGAATATTGAGGACAAAAACTTAAGCACTTTGCAAAGTACTTGGCAGCTACATCTGATTGTCTGACCCTTTCTTTGACTTGGCGTCCATAACTTTTTTGTTTTTTATAATTTGTTGGATGGGTGGCATCACCAACTCACACATAAGTTTGAGCTAACTCCGGGAATAGTGAAGGACAGGGAAGCCTGATGTGGTGCAGTCCATGGGTTCGCAAAGAGTTGGATGACAACAGCAGTTTGTTTGCTTCAGGTCTTAGTTGTGGCCTGTAGAACCTTTTTAGTTGCAGCATGTGACATCTAGTTCCTAACCAGGAATCAAACTTAGGCCCCCTGAATTGGGAGCCTGGACCACTGGGGCAGATCCCTTCGTAACTTCTTATGAAGGTCTTTTCCAGTTGCAGAATTAAAGTCTGATTGTGGAACTTCATGGGGGTGCATCCAAGGGAAACTTGGGCAACTGTGGAGACCTCCCCGCTCCAACTTCCCTTTTTCAAAGTTACTTAACAGCTGCTGCTGCTGTTGGGAATGGTTGGAGTGGTTATGATGCTTGTTATGGAGCTTCAGGGGAGACCAGAGACTTGGCACTGTTTCCTGTTATGCTGGCACACCTAAAACAACGCCTGACACAGAGTTGGTACCTAGTAAATATTTGAATGGATGAATATTATAAACTCCAGTTTCGTAAAGGAGAGAAGAAGAAAAACTTTTTCCATTTGCTGTCTTCTCAGCTGGTGTTTTTTTGTGTTTATTATTAGCGTAAGAGTATGAGGTCCCTAATGAAACCCCATTAGTGCCAATACTGAACAAGTCTGTTCATGACAGAAGGTCTTGTTATATACAGTATACATCTGGGGAGAACAATTGGTAATTTAGACTTTAAGAGTTGAAAATGTTACTAGTCCCTTCTCTCATTCTTGAGTTTTGAAGGATTTTCTTTAGAGCTGAATCTTCCCGACATTTTTCTCTTGAATCTGGAGCTCTTTGAATTTTTAGCCAGATCAGCCTCCGTCCTGCATACTTTTTGAAAGGCTATTAACTCTGCACTGGAATTTTGGAAATGTTCTCAGTGAGAGTCACTATAAAATATTGATAAGGTACATGTATTTGTATGGCTGAGTCCCTTTGCTGTCCACTTGAAATTATCACAACATTGTTAATCAGCATCATCCAATATAAAATTAAAAGTTTCAAAAAACAGTAATAAAGACTCCTCCATGGACTACAAATTGAAATCAGCCACCCATTAAGGTGGATCACAGACTGGGTTTCCTGGACTGAAGCTGCATCAACATTGGTCAAGTCTGAATTTAGACAGCTGTGTGGGGGAGAGAGAAGGGTAGAATTCTTTTACCCCTCAACCCATCCTCTCTTTAGTGACAGACTTTTAGCCTTCCTGACTCCTTTTAGTTTTGCATTAAGTTGCTGAGGAGATTCTCGCACACCCCTGATACTGACCACACTCCGGATGTCAGTCTTTATCATTGAAACCAGCTTGTTATCTGTCCTAAGCAAAAACAGTCTTAAAATGTTAGAATGTACTAGATGTAGAGTGTGTGTAGAATAGCGATTTTGTTTGAACTCCAGCTTCTGAGAATGTGGTATCCACGGATTTGAAGGTCAAGGAGGAAGAAGGTGCAAAGATTTATCCCAATAGAAGTGGCTTATAAATGAGCATATGATAAATAACCTCCTTTAGAAAATTAATTTTTTCCCCAAGTGTTTTCACCCAAATCGTTCCACTGTCTATTTTCTTCATGCACAGACTATATTTTTGTGTTAGAGTTGAGCAAAGGTTGACTGTTGTTTCAGGGCCTCTTTGGGGAAGGCATCTTTTGGTTGAATAAGCATTCCCCACTCCCGTCCTCTCCACACTTGACTATATTTGAAGGAAGAACCCATCATATTATACAGTTACTGATTTAAGTCTCAAACCCTTTGTCAAAAGTCCATGTAAAGAGGTCTGCCTCAAAACATGGCAAAGAACACTTCACTGTAACCCTGTACCAGAGAAACCTCTGCTTTTGTTTATAAGGAAGCAAAGGAGTCTCCCCTGCCCTGATCTGATTACCCTAATCATTTAGAAGAATGGTGGAGAAGTGAAATCCTTAAAATCACAGTGCTGGTGTTAGTTGCATCTGACTCTTTGCAACCCCACGGACTGTAGCCCGCCAAGCTCCTCTGTCCGTGGAATTCCCCAGGCAAGAATACTGAGTGGGTAGCTATTCCCTTCTCCAAGGAATCTTCCCAGCCCAGGGATTGAACCCTCGTGTTCTGTATTGCAGGCAGATTGTTTACCATCTAAGCCACTAGGGGAGCCCATGATCATGGAATAGTTGCTAAAAGGTTCAGAAATTTTGCCAATTTCTTAGCGTTTTTTCTCTCTCAACAAAGTGTAAATGTTAGTGCTTGGGTTGGATTGTAGTTGCATTAGAGAACCTGGGTGGAAAAACTTGGCAACAGTGTTAGCTGCCTGCTGATTGCTGCTAAACTCATGCAAATATCTACCTGGGGGTGTTAACTGGTGTTTCTTAAGTCCTTCTCTTTCCTGGATGCAGATAGCCTTTTAGTCATCACTGGCTGGTCAGACAAAGTGAATGGGCCTGGATTGCTGCCTTAAATGCGTGTATAAAACCTGAACCTTAAGTTTTTTGGACTGATTGGGTAGGCTCATTTCAGTTTTATATAAATTAATCATGCAGAAGATTCAGTAATAATTGTACCTTGTTGATAGTTGTCAGTGTGCTTGGAATTTTGTGGAGATTAGCCAAGAATTCTGTTACAACCACACACAAAGAATTTTTAAAATTAATTAATTAATTTATATGCAGCATGTGGAATCTTAGTTCCCTGACCAGGGATTGAACCTACACCCCTGCAGTGAAAGCACAGATTCTTAACCATTGGACATCAGGGAAGTCACAACCATACATAAAGAATATGATTTAATTTGAAGTAAAATTATTTAAGGTCACTTAAATTTTCTACATCTCAGTTTCTTCATCTATAAAAGAGGTAAATTTACCAGGATCACAGGTCTCAAGTCAGTGAACATATTTGAAGCTCTTACTCATTGAGTTATGCTGCGTTCTTACAGACCCCATAGTTAAGTGACTTCCCCCAAGGTTATACAGTCACCAGTAGAACAAGGATTTGAATCAGATCTTCTCCACTCTGTTGAACCAGTCTGTTTCCTTCGGGGATTGTTTCCAACATGCTGTGCTTGTCTGTGATGCTCTGATTGTCATTAGGGTTTAACCGGGATCTTTTGTTCTAACAGCATCATTCTTGAACTTTTTTTTTTTTGGCTGTGCTGAGTGACTTGTGAGATCTTAGTTTCCTGACCAGGGATCAAACCCAGGTCCTTGGCAGGGGAAGTGTGAAGTCCTAACCACTGGACTACTGGGGAATTCCCATTCTTGAACATATTTAACAAAGTGTTTTATTGGCTTGGCTTCCTTTTTCATGTAATTTGTATATGTGTCTGGTTTCCCTGTGAGGAGGGAACTCTTCATCTTACACCTCATTGGATGCTGTTCTAGCTACTTGGGGCTGGTTCTGTACCTGGTTTCCAAACCTGCAGTTTCATTGTTATCCTAAGATTAGGCCACCTTTCAGGTACTTTAAAACAGTTGTATCAAATTTTGCTGGATTTATTTGATACTGGAGTTTCTTACTGCTAGGTATTTTGTAAGCAGAGGATTAGGACTGTAAAGCTACAAGCAGTAGGAGTGTTTCTGTATCTTTTTTAAGAAACTGCTTTTGGGACACATGGCTTTAGACAAATTAAATATAACTGCGATTTTAATTCTTATATATACGGATAAGAATCAACTCTAGGGTTTCCTAGCTGGCAGGAAGTATATCTCACTTAGTTTTGCTCAAACATGAGATCAGTTTTTCAGTAACAACAACAATAATAACGACAATAATAGGTTGTCTGCTTACATGGCTCATCTGCCAAGAATGCCCTTTGTCTGTGCTCAACCATGCTAATTCCCTGTTAGCCTTTAGTAAGACTTAGCTCAAACACTGCCTCCTCTGTGTGTGCTTAGTTGCTTAGTTGTGTTCAACTCATTGCCACCCCATGGACTATACCCACCGGGCTCCTTTGTCCGTGGAATTTTCTAGGCAAGAATGCTGGAGTGGGTTGCCATTTCCTTCCCCAGGGGATCTTCCTGACCCAGGGGTTGAACCTGCACCTCCTGCTTCAGCAGGGAGGTCTTTACCACCGAGCAACCTGGGAAGCCTTTCCTCTCCAGAAAGTCTGTGTTAAATACTTCTCTGCCCTCTTGGATCCTAAGCTTTTTATTTCTGTTCTCTAGTGGAATTATTTCTCCTCAGTATATAACTTTTCACTTGGGAACAAAGGAGGCAGGTAACCCAGATTCATTATTTTTACTCTTAATACTATTTTTCAAAATGCCCATAATCGTACTGCCATACTACTCTTTCTGAGAAATAACAGCAGGGCAGAAAACTTGAAAATTCTGCCATCGTGTAAGAGCCAGAGGTAATGGCACATGTCTCATGTACAGACATTTAGGAAAATGTCTATTACCTTTTTAAATGTAGGAACATCATGATGCAATATAACACTGTTGCTTTAAGGTCGTTTGACATTTGAGATTTGGGGATGAAGGAAAGGAATTTTAATCCATTCCAGCAAGTCTAAAATTAAAAATTTCTTCTCTACTGACCTGATTTGCTCTGCCTTCATGTATACATAGACCAGCATAAATTTTCTACCTTCGAAGTGTATCTTTGGGCTACATTCCTAGATATGGCTTGCTGGGTCAAAAGATGTAATGCATGCTAAGTCACTTCAGGCATGTCTGACTCTTTGTGATCCTATACAGGGCTATAGCCCGCCAGGCTCCTCTGTCCATGGGATTCTCCAGGCAAGAATACTGGAGTGGGTTGCCATCCTCCTCCGGAGGATCTTTCTCACCCAGGAATTGAACCCACACCTTTTATGTCTCCTGCACTGGGAGGCGGGTTCTTTACCACTGGCACCACCTGGGAAGCCTGGGGTCAAAAGTTAGAATGTATTAATAAGTTAGTTCTGCTGAATATTACCAGATTCCCCCTCTATGGGGGTTATATTAACCATATGTACTTTTTCAGAGATGTTAAGCAAAAATGTGTATTAGATTTGGTAAAATCAGTACTGCTTAGAGTTGTGAAAACTGGAGATAATACATAAACATACTACCTTGTGCAGAATGTTCCCTTAGAAAGAGATACTATTGGTCTTGTGTGAAATGGGAATATTTTCTATTTATAAGAGTAGTAAGAAAATCGAATGAGACAGTTTGAGGGGCACTACTACTCTAGCAGGTAGTAGTGCCCCTTTTTTCTTGTTTGCTGTTGGCTGTGTTGGGTTCCTATCTGGATTATCTTCCTGGATTGTAAACTCCTTGAGGGCAAAGTGTCTCGATGAGTCTAGAGGGAGGATGCTTTGGATTTAAGAACACATTTAAAATGATTCTAAACTGAATTAACGCTCAGAGTCTAATTCTGAATATAGTAGTAGAAGGTTGTTGGTTTTTTGCTGTTTGATTTTGCACATTATCCATCAAGTCATTTTGTAGTGATCAGTTCAGTTCAATTCAGTTGCTTAGTTGTGTCTGACTCTTTGCATCCCCATGGACTGCAGCACGCCAGGCATCCCTGTCCATCACCAACTCCCAGAGACGACTAAAACTCATATCCATTGAGTCGGTGATACCATCCAACCATCTCATCCTCTGACATCCCCTTCTCCTCCTGCCTTCAGTCTTTCCCAGCATCAGGGTCTTTTCCAATGAGTCAATTCTTCACATCAGGTGGCCAAAGTATTGGAGTTTCAGCTTCAGCATCAGTCCTTCCAGTGAATATTCAGGACTGATTTCCTTTAGGATGAACTGTTTGGATCTCCTTGCTGTCCAAGGGACTCTCAAGAATCTCCTCCAACACCACAGTTCAAAAGCATCAATTCTTCAGTGCTCAGCTTTCTTTATAGTCCAACTCTCACATCATGCATGACTACTGGAAGAACCATAGCTTTGACTAGACGGACCTTTGTTGGCAAACTCTGCTTTTTAATATGCTATCTAGGTTGGTCATGACTTTTCTTCCAAGGAGTAAGTGTCTTTTAATTTCATGGCTGCAGTCACCATCTGCAGTGATTTTGGAGCCCCCCAAAAACAGTCTATCACTGTTTCCATTGTTTCCCCATCTATTTGCCATGAAGTGATGGGACCAGATGCCATGATCTTAGTTTTCTGAATATTGAGTTTTAAGCTAGCTTTTTCACTCTCTCTTTCACTTTCATCAAGAGGCTCTTTAGTTCTTCTTCACTGTCTGCCATAAGGGTGGTGTCATCTGCATATCTGAGGTTATTGATATTTCTCCCAGCAATCTTGATTCCATTTGTGCTTCATCCAGCCCAGTATTTTGCATGATGTACTCTGCATGTAAGTTAAATAAGCAGGGGGACAATATTCAGCCTTGACATACTCCTTTCTCGATTTGGAAGCAGTCTGTTATTCCATGTCCAGTTCTACCTGTTGCTTCCTGACCTGCATATAGGTTTTTCAAGAGGCAGGTCAGGTGGTCTGGTATTCCCATCTCTTTCAGAATTTTCCACAGCTTGTTGTGATCCACACAGTCACAGGCTTTGGCATAGTCAGTAAAGCGGAAGTAGATGTTTTTCTGGAACACTCTTGCTTTTTCAGTGATCCAACAGATGCTGGCAATTTGATCTCTGGTTCCTCTGCCTTTTCTGAATCCATCTTACACATCTGGAAGTTTGTAGTGATATCTAGCAACTATTCTTGCAACTGGGGAAGACACAGATACTTAACCTTTTTTGTCATTTGGAAGTCTCTTTAGATCCCCTGGAGAAGGAAGTGGCAACCCACTCCAGTACTCTTGCCTGGAGAATCCCATGGAGGGAGGAGCCTGGTAGGCTACCGTCCATGGGGTCGCAAAGAGTCGGACACAACTGAGCCACTTCACTTCACTTCACTTACCTCAGAACATTGTTGACCTTAGGAACACCTTAGATAACTGTAACAAAAGATGTTGATTCCTGTTCTCTAACTCTGTTCATTTACATATCTATCCTTAAGTTAGAGTGAAAGGAGTTAGTTGTTAATGTCCTCTGTCTTCTCAAGGATTTCAGTGGTCTTCCTCCTGTGTCTTCATTTTAAATATTTGAATTCTAGGATTTGAAACATTTGTTATCAGGAGGGTGTATGAGGTTTTCTAATGATTTTATATGCAATGGCTTGTGCCTTTCATTTCTAATGTTAGTCAAAATCAACATAATTCTTGTTGATTTGCAACAGGTGCATAAAGTGGCAAGATCCTTTCTACAAAACATTTTTAATAATATCTATTCTTAGATGAACTCCAGTTGGGAAAGAGTATGTACTAAAAGTAATCTTCAAATCCATTAGTATGCTGTCTGCAAATGTTTTCGCCATGGGGGAACATACATCATTGTGCTCTTATTGGCTTCAGTTTCTACTTACTGGCTTCTCTTCTGTCCACCATTTTTAAATGTCCCACTGTTACCTTAAATACAATAGGACTTGAGTTAATTTCATCATTTCTTCAGTCTTTTTGTTTTTCTCATTTTTGTTCTGCACAGACTTCCTGTGTCTTCTTCTAAGGCACTCTGTTCTAGCCACCTTGACAAAGAGTCTTTGAATCTTCTTTGACTCTTCTGCATTTATTGATCACACATCCCATGAGTTCCTAGAACTGGATTCTACTTCCATCGTTTTCAACATGCTTTTACATTTTTTTCTCGGCCTCTTTGCTATCACTTTTTTCTAGATTGCTTCAAAAACACTAGCTAGTTATTTTGCTCTTTCTTTTACCTTCTACCCACACTGCCCTTCAATTAATCTTCCTTAAGTATGGCTTTCATTTTTTTCCTTTTCTGCTTGAAGTGGCTCCTTGTCATCCTGAGAATAGGACACCCTGACTCTTAGGTTAATTTTATCAAGCTTTATCTCTTACTGCTCCTTAACACAAATCCTCTCTTGGACTAGGCTGGTCTTCTCCTTGCCGTACCCTTATATAATAAGAAAAAAATAGGGGATTAGAAGGGACAAAGCTTAAAAATACATGTTTAACTTTTTATTCTGAAGTTTCAAGCCTATTTAAGTAGAGTAATAACAACGAACTCCCATGTGTCTTATCTGCCTCTTCAATAACTATTAATATCAACCTCTTGCCTGTCTTGTTTTATGTATCCCCATATCCCCCCGTTTTTCAGGGAGAGGGGGCTGACAATATTTTAAAGCTAATTGCAGACATCATCCACCTGGAAGTATGTCCGTATGCATCTAAAAAGCTATCCATCAGTTTACCTAGTGCAGATCTACTCTGATGGTTTCCCTTTCTGTTGGTTATTTAGCTTGTTTACACACTTTTGTTGTTCAAGAGATGAATTAATTCCATTCTGCCTCCCTGTCATTTCTCCTCAGAAGGTCCAGCCTCCCCTGTAAAACTCTACTACAGCTATTAGGATATTTAAAGTCATTAATGTATGTTGGTTTTGGTACCTGTCACAGCACACAGAGCACAATTTGAACATATAGTAGACATGTGATAACTTTTAAATAGGGACACTTGGGGTTCAGATCTTTGACCTAGGTCTTATTTGCACTGGTAGAACTTTCAGCTACAGCTTTTAAGTTTCTTACCAGACATTTTGGTTTTATGTTTTTAGATTAGCAATAGCTTTGAAAGAATTGGGGATTTGGCTTTAAAAATCAACTTTGAAGTTTTGCACACTTAAAACAATAATGTTTTTGGCAGATTGGTTATCTAAAACCTACCTGGAATTATTTTCCATTTATCTTTTACTTAGTTTTCTTTTTCTTTAAAGCTTTTTAGTGAGTTAATAATACTACTTTTTCCTTGTGTACACCAGTATTTGTCAAAATAAAGTTTTAAAGCCTGGTAATTTTTTTAACTTCTATTTTTTATTATGAAAGTGATTCATCTTGGGGAAAAAAGGCAAAAGTATACACACAAAAACTCGAGTTATTAATAAATTTACCACCCAGACTACTTTTAACATTTGGTGTCTGTCTTCTGGTCTTTTTCAGACATGTTTATGTGTTTGTATACACAGAATAATTTTTTTTTTAATTATGTTGCTGCCATAGCCTTGGGCCGTAATAGCAGATGCTCCTGTTCTGTTGTTTGTTTGTTAAATCTGGCCTGTAAACAAAGTCAAACAACACAGGCTTCATTCTGGTTGTAGTGCTAGTGGCATGGTTTGCCAATTATTATGATTTTAACTGTAAGTACTTGTTGAGGGCAGAAGAAATCAGGGTATTAATTATTATCAGGTAAACAGGGGTTACAGCTTTATATCAGATTGACAGCATTTTAAAATTTTGGACTTGAGATTTTTAGAAGTTGATGGGTTCTCTATGCTGTGTGAAAGATTGGGTTCTGATACCACATGCTTTTATTTTCCCATCTCGGTGAGATGAGAGTTTCTTATAGCTAGGGGAATGGTCATGCAAATTCTGTTTCTCTAGGGCCTGGCACAGAATAGATACTTAATGGATTATGCCAAATGTGATTTATTTTTGCGGTGAGCAAGGAGTAGTGTGGAACACACACGTCTGTACCTTATTGTTAGTTGTCTGTTGTTATTAAACATGTTTCTCAAAATTTGGCACCTTAAATAACAAACATTTGTTTTCTCATACAGTTCGTGTGAACCAGGAATCCAGGAAGAGCTTAGCTGGGTGGTTTTGGCTCAGAGTCTGAGTTGGCAGTCATCTGAAGGCTTAACTGACTAGAGGACCCACTTCCAAGGTGGTTCATGCACACACATAACTATTACCAGGAAGTTTCACTTCCTCACCAGATAGGCCTCTCCATAGGGCTGCTTGAGTGTCCTAACAGTGTGGCAACTGTCTTCGCCCAGGGCAAGGAGAAAGATCCAGTGCCTTTGATGGCCTGCCCACTGACATTTCCACTTTGTCCTGTTTTTAGGGGTGAGTCACTACATCTAGCCCATACTTAAGGAGAAGGAAATTAGGCCACAACTTGAAAGGAAGAGCATCAAAGAATCTGTTGGACATATTTTAAAACTACCACATGCGTTGAATACATAAACTTCCAGTTGATTCACAGTCGACGTTAAGGTGACCTGACTCCAGTGAGCTGCATTTTTAATATGCCCTTGGGTTAATTCTGATACACTAAAATTTGAGAGTCACTAACCTAAAAAAAGTAGAAAGAGATACCATGTTCATGGATCAAAGGACACAATGTTTTGATGTCACATCTCTGCAAATTGTCCTGTGAACACAAACTCCTAGCTGGCTTTTTTTTTCTTTAGGAAATCAACCAACTAAATCTAAAATTATATGGGGATACAGAAGATAGGATAGCCAAAACAATTTTGTAAAGGTACAAAGTTAAAGTACTTATATTATTTGATCTCAAAATTACTATTGAAAAAAAGCTCTACTCTCAAGCTTTAGGAGTTAATATACTCTGTGTTGGGGTCTAGTAAAAGATCTACAATTTTGTGGTCACTTCATTTCCAGTTAAGAGGCCCAAGGCAGTTCAATGGGGAAAAGGCAGTCTTTTAAAAAAAAAACAAACAAAAAATGGTGCTGTACATGGTTATAGATTTTTAAAATGTTCCCTGCCTCTTACCTCTGTATAAAACTCCTAGAAGAAAGAATATTCACAATACTCATGTCTAACCAAAACATTGTAATGCACGATATATAAAGAATTTGTGGTGGTGGTGATGGTGTAGTTGATAAGTTGTGTCCGCCTCTTCGTGACCCCACGGACTGTAGCCCACCAGGCTCTTTTGTCCATGGTATTTCCCAGGCAAGAATACTGGAGTGGATTGCCATTTCCTTCTCCAGGGGGTTTTCCTGACCCAGGGATTGAACCCTCATCTCCTGCATTGCAGGGGGATTCTTTACCGCTGAGCCACCAGGGATTCAAATAAAGAAAGCAGTAATAAGGTAAACAAGTTTTTTTAAGTGGAGGAAAGACTTAAAGAGATACTTTACTACAGAAGATATGAGTGGCCAATCTGCATATGAAAAGGTGCCCATCATTTTAATCAGTAAACTGGATTAAAACCACAGTGAGATACCACTACATACCTGCTAGAATAGCTAAAATTAGACTGATTTTATTAGATATTGGTGAGAATTTGTAGCAGTTGGAACTCTAATCCATTGTTGGTGGGACTATATAATGGTATAATCACTTTGCAGTACAGTTTGGCAGTTTCCTGTAAAATAAAACATACATTTACAGGTGACCCTGTAACTTCATCATTAAGTATATACCCAAGAGAAATTAAAACATGTCTACACAAGGACTTGTATATGAAAGTTCATAGCAGATTTATTCATAAAAAGCCAGTGCCTGAAAATAGCTCAAATGTCCATCAGCAGATGAATGGATAAATAAATTGCAGTGTATCCCAATAATGGATTACCATTCCAATAAAATCTAACCAACTACTGATATATCCAAGAACATGGTTGAATGACAAAAATATGTGGAGTGAAAGAAATCATACCCAAAAGAGAATATCCTGTAGTTCCATTTACATGAAACTAGAAATTTAGACAAATCTAATCCATTGCGCTACCCGATCAGTGGTTGCTTCAGGCTGGAGGTAAAAATGGGGATTGACTAGGAATGGGCACAAGGGAGACTTCCAGGGATGATGGAAATGTTCTAAATTTTGATTGTGGTAGGGATTATGTCTGTACATAAGTCTGCTGGGCTTACTACTCTGTATCTTTGAAATGTATCTTACTGTGTAGAAATTATACGTCATTAAAGTTGATTTAAAAACTCATGTCTCAAGGTTTGGATTTTCCACAAGTTACATAGATAACCATCTGATCTTGAGAGGTGGTGTTCAGGATTTATCCTCTGAATCATTTATGGCTTAGTCTTCCTGGTACCAGGTCTAGGGAGAAGAACGCCAAACTGTTACCTTCTTTTACAGTAGAATTGGCTTCCCCTTCTCTTCTTGCTTATTTGTAACATACTTGGTTTTAGAGGTAGGGTGATGGGATGCCTTGTCTGGGCTGGTTTGTGAAGTCTTTTTCTCCAGTGGAATATGCTATTATAGATAGCTACCATGCCATTTAAGTCCTGTCATTGTGCTTCTTTACCAGCTCGTCAAGGTAGATGGGCTGGAGATAGCTCATGACTCCTCTTAACTGACTCATCTCTTATGGTTGCAGATTCTCATAAACACAAAGATAAGCATAAAGATCGAGAACACCGGCACAAAGAGCACAAGAAGGACAAGGAGAAAGACCGAGAAAAGTCCAAGCACAGCAACAGGTAAGGGTTGAACCATCAGGTCCCTCATCGTTCGGGTCCATCGTCATTCAAGTAGGCTTGGCTTACTTGGAATGGCCTTAATTTAGAACCACAGGTAAATACACAGATAGCAAATTCATCAGACTTTTGTTCCAGAGTCGTTAAGAGGATGGCCTTGATAATTCAGGCTTTACTGGGGATGCTGTTGTTCATTCAGATCAGAATGTCCAAAGCAAGTATGGTAAATTGTTAACACAGGATGGCATTTCATCAAGTGTCCAGAGAACTTGCCTTGATAAAAGGTCACTGGATTGGAAACTTGATAGATATAGATTGATATTTTTCTTCTTTCTGTACTTTAAAGGGTTTAAGTTCAAAAATTATTAACTTAGGCTTCCATGGTCTATTAGTCCCTGAAATCATATACAAAAGTTTGGGTATATGAGATATTCCTGAAGTGAGCATTCCTAGCTTTCACCAGTTTACCAGAGGGGTTCAGTTCTCACAAAAGCCAGTGACCACCAGTGTAAATGAAACTCAGAGGTGTTGCCCTCAGGGATCCAAGAGGGATCAGAAAGATGTTTTCTTATTCATTTTGCCTCCTTTTTTGGTGTAGGTGGCATGTGGTTAAGCCCAAAGACACGGTATCTTTGGGTATAGGACTACTTATTGAAAATGAGGACTTAAACTTCCATTTTGAGTTAAAGGCAGTTGTTGGGTGAAAGCCGTATGATATTCCCATAATGGCCTAAATTTTGTGGGAGGGAACTTAAAGCACAAGTGTCTTCAACCTAGAGTCTCTTAGAACTACTTCATTAGGTTGGCTTATTGTCTATAGACAAGATATTTTTAACATAAATATATGATCAAAAGTTTTTATACAGTGTATACAAAAATCTACAAGTAAATAAAAATGAGACAGATAATCCAGCAGAAAAATTCATGAGAGGATGGAGCAAGCTCTTCACAAAAGCAGATATCCAAATGGCCAGTGAAAACACTAGGTGCTCAACAATATTCATCAGGGAGTGCTCGCTTTGGCAGCACATACACTAAAACTGGAACAATGCAGAGGAAATGAGCATGGCCCCTGTACAAGGGTGACAAACACATTTGGAAGCGTTCATATTTTTATGCCGTATCAACCCAAATATTAACTGATCGCATTTCTAGTAAAATTTCAAAATATAAATAGGTTCATAAGAATATGTGCTGTTGTACAAACACAAGACCAGTTTAAGAATTTAAGATAGAATAAAATGTACCAACATATCAAAATTAAAAAAAAAAAATTCATCACGAAAATACAACTTCAATTTAACATCCTACACATTGTAATAATAACTAATTATTAAAATAATGCTAATACCAAGACCTTCAAATGACGTGGAGTAATCCCATTTCTGATGGACTATAAATTGTTGAATCATTTCAGGAAAACTACTTAGCTGTGTCTTCTAAAATTACCATATGTATACCCTGTAACCTAAGAATTCCATTCCCGAGTATATTAGCAACAGAAGTGTGTGTATATGGGTACCAAAGGGCAGGTAAAAAGCTATTTAGAGCTGCATTATTTTTAATAACCCCAAAGTGAAAATCTCCCAAATGCCTGGATAAAGTGTGGTATATTAGGATACTATATATAAATAAATATGAAAGTAATAAACATAGGTGAATTCCATAAACCTATGTTGATTGAAGGAAACTAGTCAAAAAAAATACATAATGTATGCTTCAATTTGTTTGAAATTCAGAAACAAAAATTAACCAAGACCTTTAGAATCCAGGGTCATAGTCCTCTTTGGTGAGGAAGGAAAGGTAGCAGTTGTACAGTGGTGTGAGGGGGACTTCTGGTTTGGCGTGGTAATCACATTGTAGCTTTATTTTGTGATAACTCTTTGAACTCTGCATTTTGTATATATGCTTTTATTTTTAAAAATTATTATAAATGAGACTTACGAAAAAGGCACGATAAAGTGAATTCTTTCTGTCTTTTATAATCATTAAAATTTTTTAAATGAAAATTTTAAGAGAAGTCTTTATGAATCATTAAAATAACCAGATTAATTTTCTGTAGTGAGGCTGTTTCTTCAGGAATCATCTACCACTCCTGTGGTCTTTCCCCACAACTTGCTATTTCTTATCACTTGATCTAGTTTCCATTAGCCCAGTAAATTTAGTCTTAGGTACTAGTAGTTGAATCCAGTTCACATGCATCTTTTCTTCAGTTTGTAGTCATCTACCTAATATTAATATCTATGTAGATTTGAGAGCAAAGATTATTGCTGAGAATAAAGAAGTTCATTTCATAATGATAAAAAAAGGGGACTAATTAATCAAGAGGACATAACAGTTATAAAGCTTCCCTGGTGGCTCAGTGGTAAAGAATCAGCCTGCCAGTGCAAGAGAGGCCAGTTCAATCCTTCAGTCAGGAAGATCCTTTGGAGTAGGAAATGACAACCCACTCCAGTATTATTGTCTGGAAAATTCCATTAACAGAGGAGCCTGGTGGACTAAAGTCCATGGATTCGCAAAGAGTTGATCATGACTGAACAGTAGCAAAGAGTATGAACAGTTATAAATGTTAATATAATCAGTTATAACAGAGTCTCAAAATAGATGAAGTGAAAACTGTTAGAACTGCAAAAAGAAATAATATTTATAGTTAGATTTTACTACCTCTTTCTCAATTGATGGGAAAATCATTAGGGATATGGAAGACTTTAAACGTCAACGAACCTGATTTAATTGATATTTATAGAATATTACACTGAGCAGTAAAATACATGTGGAACATTCGCCAAGATACACCATATTCTGGGCTGAGGCCTTCTTGAAACCAGCTTCCCCTGGCTTTCCACTTGCTGGCTACCTTTTTCATCTTCTCATTCCAGTTCGCAGAATGATTCTCTAAGTCTGGTTGCCTTTCTCTGCTACATCTCTTGTAATTCACCCTTCTCTCACCTTCCATTTCCAGTCTCCCTTAACTGCTTTTCTGTTCCTCAGAGTGTCTTCTGAATATGTCTAGATTTTCAAATATGCTGTTACTGGTTCTGGAAGACTCTGTTGCCCTCCTAATAACATTCTTTTAGTTGCAGCTTAGAGTTCTTTCAAGTATCTTTTTCTGCCTGTTCCCCGGCTCCCCCCTCCCCCACCCCTACAACCTCCATATTAAAGTACCATTTTTATGTCTTCTCTGGCACCTGGAGTATATCCCTCTCACAGCCATTACCAAGTTGTGGTGGTGTTGTAATTGTCTCTCTACTTTTCTTTGTGACCTATTGGACTCTTGATGGTCCCTGGGAAGAACATTGGCTTCTGTTGTATTCATGTATGTCCTCAGGCTTAGTATAGTACCTGACAGACAGGTGATTCTTAGTAATATATATTTATTGAATCAGTGAGTGAGTGACCTATGGTTACACCAGTTACCATCATCTCTCTCCTTTTCACATATTCTCAATATTCGGTAGTAGAGTTCCCTCTGGCCATCCCACATTTCAAACACCTGTTTTTTGTGTGTGTTTCCGTCTGAAATACGTATAACATAAAGTTTGTCATTTGAGGGAAGTGGCATTCACTATATTGTACAACCATCCCTAGTATCCATCTTTAGAACTTCATCATTCCAGATAATCTCTTTACTTATTAAATAATCCCTCCTTATTGCCCCTTCCTCCTGCCCTTCAGCAGCATTTGTTTTCGGTCTCCGAATTTTTCCATTCTAGCTACCTCAAGTAAGTGGAGTCAAAGTATTTGTCCTTTTTATGTCTGGCTTATTTTCCTTAGCATAATGTTTTCAAGGTTCATCCATTTTATTGAATATCAGAATTCCATTCTTATTTATAGTTGAATAATATTTCATTGCATGCCTTCCACATTAAAAAAAGTTCTTTGATCTGTTGATGGATACTTGAATTGTTTCCACCTTTTGGTTATTGTGTATAATGCTACTATGCACCTGGGTGTACAAGTGCTGCTTGAGTCTCTGCTTTCAATTCTTTTGGTATATACTTAGGAGTAGAATTGCTGATCACGTCAAACAAGAATTTTTATCTTTCTTCCCATATTTATGACGTGCTAGTTGATGTGAAGGGCCAAAAATATGTTAGATAGTCTTGACTATGAAGAACTTTATCATCTGAGGAAAATGCTTACACATGGATCAGATGAAAAACTAATTTTCATGTTATCTGAAATCTGTCCAAAAACTTTAAAAAGATAGACGTTAATATTTAAACCATAAGCTTTTAAAAATGGATGTCTTATTCTCTGACACATCTTACTTCACCAGCCATAATTTGCCATTTGTGATGGAATCAAAGAATTAGGTAGAAGTGGCATAAAAGGCTTTGGGACAGAAGTTTGATCTCTGTCCTGTTTTACCAAAATCTTTTTTAAAATTTTAGGATGTAATTCATCTTATTTTTTAAGTTTTTAATGATGGCGGTGCTGGGTCTTGCGTGGGCTTTTCTCTGTTTGTGGTACTCAGGCCTCTCATTGCAGTGGCTTCTCTTGTTGCGGAGCACAAGCTTTAGGGTGAGCGGGCTTCTGTAGTTGAGGGACGCACAGGCTTAGTGTTCCATGGCATGTGGGATCTTCCCAGATCAGGGATTGATCCCGTGTCTCCTGCTTTGGCAGGCAGATTCTGTACCACTGAGACACCAGGGAAACCCAAGGATGTAATTTTGACATCATTTTTCTTGAAGTCCACAATGGCTTTCTTATGTCTATCTAGAAGAAAGTCTCCTGGTTCTGGTCTCTCCACCTAAGTGTCTTGTGATGTTGACTAGTTTACTTAACCTTCCTCAACTGAACTTTCTTGTCTTCCTTAAAAGCATACTTTTCCAAGATTGTAGGATAGGCGAATTCACGAGTTTATTCTGTGCAATTTTGTGCTTTTTAATATTTTCTTTATTTTCTAATCAGAATACTTGAAAAATAATAGCTTGTTTGCCAAAAGGCATTGAAAGATCCTGCCCCTAGGTTTTGTTTACAATGACTAAATCTAGCCCTGGATCTCTAATTCACGTGTGAGTAAATTTAAGACAGTTTAACCAGATGATGTGTTGTAAGCAGAGTTTTAAGTACTTCCTGTTTTGACCTCTGTTGACACACTGCCGCTTTGCAACAAAGCAAGTGTATTGGTTATGGTCCAGTAGAATCCTGTACACCGTGTTCCTTTTTAAATGACTTCTGATCTTTCTAGTAGTTTTGGGTTTCTTTTTCTTCTTCAGCACATTAAGGAATCCTTGAGGATTGTTTAATCATGTCTGAAGCCCAGAATAATTAAGATTTAGCATGTTCTGTTGCAAAATGCTTTATTTTAAAACTTTGTTCATCAACCCTGCCTACTTTTGTGGCCATCTATTATGAAGAAATAAGTTCTACAGTAATGTGTTTCTGTATTCCTTCCTTCTCTGCTAGATCCTAGCATCAGTGATTTTTCATTAGGTTACACTTAGGGCAAGGAGATCCAACCAGTCCTTTCTGAAGGAGATCAGCCCTGGGATTTCTTTGGAAGGAATGATTCTAAAGCTGAAACTCCAGTACTTTGGCTACCTCATGTGAAGAGTTGACTCATTGGAAAAGACTCTGATGCTGGGAGGGATTGGGGGCAGGAGGAGAAGGGACGACGGAGGATGAGATGGCTGGATGGCATCACTGACTTGATGGATGTGAGTCTGAGTGAACTCCGGGAGTTGGTGGTGGACAGGGAGGCCTGGCATGCTGTGATTCATGGGGTCGCAAAGAGTTGGACACAACTGAACTGAACTGAGGACCCAAGTCAAGGAGGCCTCTTTCTCCTGCATAGTAATATTGTACTGCATTCTTGGAGTGTCAGAGAATTGGAAACAAGCCTTTCTGAGACAGATGGGATTTAGACCTTTCTCTCAGGAGCTCCCATCTTATTCATGTACTTTCTCCTTTTATTATTCTCATCCAAGGTGCTCCATAAGGGGAGTGGGGGGTTAAAGGTCATTCTATCTCATGTCTTCTGTGTGTGGACATGAGTCTGAGTGACGGGCCTCAGGCCACACAGTAGTGTGTTCACAGAGTGAGGCTGAGAGACCAGGGCTGAGAAGGCGATGGCACCCTACTCCACTATTCTTGCCTGGAAAATCCCATGGATGGAGGAGCCTGGTAGGCTGCAGTCCATGGGGTTGCTAAAAGTCGGACACAACTGAGCAACTTGATTTTCATGTTTCACTTTCATGCATTGGAGAAGGAAATGGCAACCCATTCCAGTGTTGCCTGGAAAATCCCAGGGACGGCGGAGCCAGATGGGCTGCCGTCTACGGGGTCGCACAGAGTCGGACACAACTGAAGTGACTTAGCAGTAGCAGTGTGACTTTAAAGGACCTGATGTAAGTAAAGCAAATCTCTCTCCCTAAGGAACGTTAGTTGTGTAGCTAAACTGTGTTTAAATACCAGCACCTCTTTCTCATGCATATGGTAGGCAACTTAGGTTTTACAATGCCAGATCATTTCAGATGCTGCCTTTTTCTTTTTGGCCCCAGATCCCTAAACGTTTTGGCACTGGAAATATTAACATTATTAAATTCCGACCCTGTGAAAACCCCATCTCTTACTGTCTGGCCTATAGGAAATTTATACCAACGTCAAATAAAAATAATTTCTTATATTATTTGTCTCTGATACTGCTTTTTACTGTTAGCATTGATATTTAGCACTTCCAATCCTTTAAAGCAATATATAAATCCTCTCTAAAGAAACAAAAGGAATGCTCTGACTAGATGCTAAAGAATCGCTGAGCTTGTAGGATTTCACCCAGATACTTCTCTTGAAAGGTTGCATTCTTAGCATAAATTATCTTTAATACTAGACCTGTCATATATACAGCATCATTAAAAGTAGTTGTGGGGGTCTTATTTTAGAAAATAAAGGACTATCACATGTGAAACATAAAATTTCTCCTGCCAGCTTTTGACTGTGTGCATCTCTTGGCATTTTTAAACCTGACCCTCAGAGTGGAGTGAAAAATTTGTGGAAATCTAGGGAAGATAGAAAAGCAGTGCTGGAAATATAGTAAGGGAAGTGCTTTTTCAGCCCTGTTGGTAGTACTAATTTATACAGTCAGCGTGAGAATAAGGATGCTTTTGGTTTCTGCCTTCCCTTCAGTTCCAAATCCTACTTGACTTAAAGTTGAAAGAACATAGATTTTTAGGAAAATGCACTGGAATTAAGCAGCTGGTTCTCAGATTAGGGAAATTTTTCTGAAAGTAATCACATTTAAAAAGATGTGTTTACTGCTCTTCTTGACGGGGGTTGGGGGCAGCTATTGCTGAAGCCCTCTGTTTATCTACATGTTCTCATAGTAGCCTGTCTCGGGGAAATGGACAGCTAACATAGGTAAGTGGAAGAGGCTGGGTAGTTAAGAAATGAGACTGAGTATCACCGCCATTCACACAGGAGTCCATGTGATGTAATGGAAAGCACACTGAAGTAGAAGTGAAGGGGCGCGGTCCTGTCGCTTACTAGCTGTGTGTCCTTATCCAAGGCGCTTCACTTCTGAGTATCTTTCCACTTCAGTTGGATGTTAATAGCAACACTATAGCCTGGTCAAGCTTTCAAGTGTGTAGGGGAGAATTCAGTGTAAGTATGCATATAAAAGCTGTTTGGAAACTAACATACTCAGTAATTGAGATTATGATGAGTACCACAAAGCCTGATAGAATTGCCATTCTAATAAATTGAAGCTGTTGATTTTGGTAGTTGGATCTAATTTAATAGTTACTTATTGATAATAGCACATTCGGTGCCCTAGTTTTCAGTGATGCCTAGCCCTATTATAATGACCTGTAGTCTTTTTTTTTTTTTTTAGCCATTTCATGGTGGAAAGGGTATTTGAGCTAGCCATGGAAAGATGGTTAAGATCTTGACAAGGGAAGGTGATGGCTAGAAAGAGTGACTTTCCAGAAAGTGAGAAAAAATAAACAAAATATAGAAGGGCTATCGTGTACTTTGCTCTGGGGAAAATCCAGTTAGGTGGTTGCCTGGGTTAATAGGATGGATTAGAAAATGGGGCCTCCAAAAAGTTGCTGATGCAGAACTATTAAATACTATTTCAAGAAGCTGAGGTTTGATTCTGAAGGGAGCAAGAAGCCACTGAAAATAGTTGAGAACGGGAAATATGACTTAGCCACAAGTGACATGAGGGGGTGGTGTCTAAGAAAAAAGGATTCCTAGCTTGAGTAACTGGATGGCTATTTACCCTGTTAATAGAAGTAAAAAACTTAGAGGAGAAATGGGAGTTCTATAAGATTCCACTCAACTCCCAAGTTTTAATAATTATTGGGATTTTGCTTAGTGACCTATAATGGTGGATGAGCATTAAGAAATCTGGGAATTTCCTTGGTGGTCCAGGGATTACAAGTCTGCGCTTCAATGCAGGGGACCTGGGTTTGATCCCTGGTAGGGGAGTAAGATCCCATATGCCCAAAAAAAGTAAATAAAGAAATACTCACTTCTTAAAGCCTTTCAGAAACTAGTTTCTGAACTAGTTTTTTTTCAGAGGCAACTTTAGAATTTACCTAAAGTAAAATTTTTGATTTAACAAACATTAGTTAAGCTTTAATTATCTGCTTTCCTTTGAAGGGCCATGGATTTCTTTCTTTCACAGCTTAGAATCTTTCTAGGCTCTCCCAGAGGAATCCCCTATGACTCCATTGACTGCAGTCTGTCGGGGGCTGTTGCCTTGAGGAAATGGACAGGTTGCTGGAGTGAATTTGTTCTCTTAGCCATTAGTGGCTAGGTCCTATTCTTAGAAGATAAAGAAGCTCCCCCTACTCTTCCTAGCAGTGTTTCCTTTTTGCCTTATTTGGGGAGTAAGGCACCAGAGCGGTCAAAGGCATAACTTCCTGAGTTTAAATCCTAGTTACTGCTCAGTAACTGCTTAGATGTATTTTCTTGGGTGAGTTACTGAACCTTCCCGTGTCTCAGTTTCCATATGTGTAAAATGAAGATACTTATCTCAGAGTTTTGTTATGGGGATTAAATTGCTTAGAAGAGTGCCTGGGACTTTGTACTGTTTTAAGTGTCTGCTAAATATTTTTATTAGTGATGAGGACAGACCACTGTTTTAGTTTTCTTTAGCAGATTTAAATGGTTTCCCATAGCCAACATCCTAGCTTCCCAGAGGATCAGACCAGGGTTTTTTCCTAAAGAGGCAGCAAATGCCTTCTCGAGGCAGAAGAAGAATATTTTTCTGTCTTGGGCTTCCTGCTGCCACCCCCCTACTTCTACCGTCTCTCTCATCCTTCTTCGTAAATGCCTAGGGGAGCCTGGGTCAACTCTCTGTTTTGTCTGCACAGGTCCACCAAGAGTCGCACAAGAGGTGTGATGGATACAGTGAAATCTCAGCTGGATCTCTTGGAAGCAGCCAGAAGGGCAGTATAGTGGAGTGGTTAGATGCATGAGCTTCGGATGACCTGGGTTCAAACTCTGGCCCCACTAGTTGCCAGTTGGACAAATAATTTAACTTCTCTCTCTCTTCCTGAATTTTTTACTTTTGCTGTGCTGAATCTTCCCATTTATTCTCTTTGGCATTGACTTTTGCTTGTCCAGACTCTGATCTTTGGTAGATTTTATCTCCAAACATGAGCCCTGAGCCAAGGAGTCGGCGTCTGTGTATACCCAATAATTGGATGCTGAGTTCCTGATGATGAAATTTATATTTTATCCGAAAGTGTGACCATTTCAGGTATTCTAGGAATGCCAGCTACTGTCTGTATTTTAGTGTTCACCATACCCTGGACCAAACTCATTCGTAAAGTGTATTTGTTCCTCACATCTCTGGGTTTCCTTATTATTATCATTATTAAGCTTTTCTAGTTTATTTTTCTTATTTAGCCACACTGAAGTTTCTTCAGTATTGGAGTCACCTGTACTGCTGCCCAAACTGGCCAGTATTCTAGTCCTCAGTTATATTTACAACCCATTTTGTGACTTTTACATATTGTGTGTATTGTGTATGGAAAAGTAGTGGAATCAGTACATAGACATGGGTAACATCTCTTAAAACAGATAGTCAACATATTAACTCCTCTTCTGCAGTGGTCAGAATTTCCATCATCTCACTATCATCGTGGAAAGGTAATGCCCTTTAAGCTGCTGTGAAAGTCAAGCCAGTTTTAAGTCTTTTGGAAAAAGAGGTACATGTTAGGAAATCCTGAATGATGATGAGTCAGCCTCACTGATCCCAGATTGGCTGCATTTCTACCAGGCCAAATCCTGCTTCTGACTTGCATGGCACAGCCTTCAACATGCTTCTGTGTCACAAGACTTTGATCTCCAAAAGCATCTGCTACTCACTTCCGGTAGATGCCTAGAAAAGACTGACACTGGGGTTTGCTCTTTGGCAGCCCTCTGGTCGGTGTCAGGTTATGGACAAGGGGGTAGGACTCGCAGTACTCTGTTCTGTTTCTGGAGGCAGGGCAGGAACAGCACACAACAAGTAGACAAGATGTTAGCATTGTGTTCAGAGACTTAATACAGCTTCATAAACCACATTTCTAACAGTCTCCAATGGAATGCCTTGTTACCACAAGATGTTCCTTAACTCTGAGTCTTTTTTTTTTTTTTTTCCAGATTTTGACCATATCTCTTTTATCCAATTTTATTAATGATTAAATTATTTCATAAAGTACTGTCCATGATCCTTTCACTAAATGCTCAAAACAATTCTATGAAGTAGGGGTTATGCCAGTATTTGACTGACAGAGAAACTGAGACTTAGAGACTGACTTAACATCACAGAGCTCATAAGTGAAAGAGCCAGGATCCAAACCTAGGTTTTCAGATTCCAAATCCAGTGTACTTAAATTGTCCTCAAAGAGCAGTCCTGCCTACCCAACTTCATGTTTTGTATGTCTTAATTACACTGTCTGTATAGACAGTCTCTAGCAGTGATACTATCTTTGCTACTGCTACTGCTAATTCACTTTAGTCGTGTCCGACTCTGTGTGACCCCATAGATGGAAGCCCATCAGGCTCCCCCATCCCTGGGATTCTCCAGGCAAGAACACTGGAGTGGGTTGCCATTTCCTTCTCCATTAACTCTGAGTCTTCTGAACTCAGTATAAAAATGCAAACTTGTTCTCGTCTATCAAACAATTCTATCTCTTCTCTTCTATCTAAAAAACAGAGGAGAGTGAGATGCCTTTGAAAAGTCAAGTTGGTAGTTTCATCTCTTTGGGGCTTTGTGATTAATTGTACCTATAAAGGGATTACTACACTAGCAGAAACTTTGAATTTCCTGAATAAATTTCCCTCTGGTTAGCAGGCAGAGGAAGTACTGACTTCTTTCACTTTCCTGGGGTTGGCCTGAGTATCCGTGCCACTGCCATGTCATTTGTTGACTTCTTTTCCTGATCTCTGTGTGGCGTGATAATGAAAAGCAAAGCTGAAAACTGGAGGCCTGTGTGTATACTCATGGTGCCCATGCTGTGATTGCCAGGAGACCAGAAAGCCAGTTTTCTAGTATAACAGAATTGTGTTCTAAGAATTGCTTTCATTGAAAAAGAGAACAAAGCAAGTAGGGGCAGTGAAGGCAAGGAGGTGGAACATAAAGGAATAAGGACTAATAGAGCATTCTTAAACTCAGATTCCTGGATCAGCCATTTAATTTCATGGGAAGACAGTCTGAGGTAGCTATCCCAGAGTTTTATCATTTCTGATATCCTAGGTCTTATCTAGAAAGTTTTCACTTGATAGTAGAGGAAAATCTTCTAACTTTATACATCAAGTCTTAGAATGCCCATGCCTTTATCTCTTAACACTAGGCTTCCCTTACGTGGTGGCTGTCAGCTTCATGGAAATGTAGTGATACTGATCTAGTGGAAAGTGCCCTGAACTTGGAGATGGAAATGCTGAGTTTAAATCCCAGCTGCCCTTCTTTCTAACACTGTAACTTGGAATAAGACTTTGAACCACTGGCTCCTCTGTTTCTGAATCAGTAAGGGAATAATAGACTCCTTCACAGGGGAATTGTGAAAATTGAGTGAAATAATGTACGTGAAAGCACTGAACATATTGCGTGCTTAAATTTGTCCTTTTTTCTTATGGGGGGGGGGATGTATATCTAACCATTAATATTAGGGATGTCATTGTTTCAGATTTTTTGCTTTTAGCAGGAACTTCTTTAGATGACCATTAATTCCTCTTGGAGTTAATGTTCAAAACAAACAAAAGCTGAAACTTGAGTACTTGTATATAAAATAGTAAGCTCATACATTTTGCTGGTAGTATCAAAACCATGGGCCTGTGATTTCAGATATGTAAACTGAAGAATCAGTTGCAATCTTGACAGCTACTTTTTCACCATTCTAAAGCTGAAAGAATTCAGAACTAAAAGTAAGAGCAGTATTGTAGTTGGGAGCCATTTTGTACAAAATAAAGAATAAGTTGTTTCTAAAACACTGCGCTGTGGTGAAAACAGATTATGAGAGCACATTGAGTAGAGAGTGACTTCGTAATAATGCTAAGAATAACAAGCATGGTGGGAAAATTGATCATCATGTGCTAGCACACTAAGACTTTTTTTTTTTAACTGTACTTAATAGAAATCTGTTATTTTCCAGTGTGTGGCACATCTAAGTAACAACCTAATGAGAATAACACAGAGGGAGGAATATATAAACCAAGGAAAGTGGACATTGCTGTATTTTTCCTCTATTGATAGTTCTGGGTCTTCCCTAAACCTGTAGCCCTGTTTATACTCGACCCCCTGCCCTCCTGGCTGGATTTTATAGTTTTTGCTGATTAAATATCCAAACCCCCATCATTAGTTGGGGCTCCTTTTGTCTCCAGAGATGCAGTTGATACCACTTGCTGTCCTGCTCCAGGTTCTGGGGCTCTCACCTGACTGGTACAGTCATCTGTTTCTCCCTTGCTGGCCTTGGGTGAAGCTGAAAATGCTAGCCAGATCTCTTTAGGGCAAACTTCATGGAAAGGTTGTAACCTAATGACCTCATTGCTGGTAAAATCTGTTTGTTTTTTTTTTTCCCTGGGCTAAATGTGGTAAATGTGACAGATGGGAAATACAGTCTATGGTAGGAAAGGCAAGAGCCTATGCTGCCTGTGGGATTGGCTGTCTGTCAGCTGGGGTGGTTGTCAGCTGTCCTGTTTCTAGGGATGACCCCCGATTCATAGCCTTGAATTCACATTCTCTTTTGGTAACTTGTGGAATATATTAGCTGCTGCAGTGAGCAGGGACCTACGCTGCCTGCCCAGTGCACTGAAGAAAATAGTCATCCAGTGTCCTGCCACCTTAAAATACAGCTCCTGAATTTTGCTCTTTATTTGTTCACTTGGATGTTCTATGTAACTGCAGTTATTTTATATATTCCTTTTTTTTGCTTGTCTTAAATTTATCATGTATATTTACAGGACTCACAAATTATAATGGCTGAATAATGATAACTGTGATGTATAGCTTTGGTATATCACAGTTTCCCCCTCTGATTATTTACCAAGGCTCTATCTGGTTTCTTGGTGGTTTTTTATTTGTTTGTTTGTTCTTGTTTGTTTTTTTCATTGTGGGAAGCATCAAAGTGAACATCTTTCTGTAATGCTTTTCCCAGAGAGAAATCTCCAGGAGCTAGACCCCAGGGTATGAATATTTTAATGGTTCTTGTTTTATAATGTCATATTTTGTTTTCCTGAGAAGTGGCACTTTAAATTTTTTTTTAAATAGTATTACCAGTGTGTACACAAACGCCTTTAAAAGCAAGGCTTTGAAAAACAGGCCCTCAAAGCATTCCCTTGCTTTGAGATAGGGCTTTTCTTATTGTGAGGAGAGGACCAAGCAGGATTTGTAAGCCCCTTGTAGAAGAAGCTAGCTTTTCCTCAGCTTGCAGGAAACGTTGACTGTGTTGGGCTGCTCACTGCACAAAGCCCAGGCATGGCTACATCTGTGGTGTGTCTCCAGTCTGGCACTGAGCCACTTGAATGATTTTTGGTGAGCTGTTCTTACCTCCTCATATCAGATGTGAGTGCTCAAGTTGGAGCTTTCATTATAGTTTTTTGTTGGTAGAATATTGTAGAAATACTATGGATTTGCTATATCATAGACACTTTAAAAAAAAAGGTTCTGGTATGTTTAGAGTAACTGTGTTTCTCCCTTTTGATTCCTTTACTCTTTGAAAAACTTAAGACATTAAGTAAGATAAAGTCGATGTAGTGAAGAGCTTCTACTTGAACTTTCTGTCAGGACTGGTTATTTGAAGCATTCTAAGTTTCCATGGTTCATGTTATCTCAGGGTATCTTGTGAGTTAATCTTGTGAAATGAATCCTGTGGTCCCTACTCTGGGCTTACTGTTCGTGTCTTATTTTCACAGTGAACATAAAGATTCTGAAAAGAAACACAAAGAGAAGGAGAAAACCAAACACAAAGATGGAAGTTCAGAGAAGCATAAAGACAAACACAAAGACAGAGACAAGGAGAAACGAAAGGAAGAAAAGGTATGGGACGTCCTAGTGGAGGAGGAGGAGGTGTGGGGTGTGTCTTCATTTTGTTTACCTTTGAAAGCAAGTAATGAAAGTGCCTTCATTGAGCAGTAGGGTCCTCTGACCTTTTTTTTTTTTTTTTTTTAATTTTTTTTGAAGGATAATTGCTTTACAGAATTTTGTCATCCCCTGACCTTTGAGTGAAAAAGTCTGTGCCAAGAGATGTCAGAGCCTACCAGAGCCTTAAATGATGGAAACCAAACTTTACCACTTTATTTCATGTACCAAATCTACCCATGTCATTACCTTACTTTGTATGGTAAATTAAGGGATATAGGATTTCTGGAAAAGTCAGTTTTCTTTCATGGGGAAAATTAGTTTTGTTTTGAGAGAAGGCCTAATACCACATTGGTCCTCTGTTGAATGAAACTTCTTCCTGAGTGAAAATTTAGTGACACTGGTGCTCTTTGTGGCTTTTGGTTCCAGGATAACCAGCACAAGCCTTCTCAAAATAGGCTCATCTGGCTGTGAATGAGTAGTACTGTGCCTAGCCTTTTTAAAAAAGCTTTTTCGTTTCTCAGAAAGTAATGCTGGATGGACTTGGTGAATTCAGACAATATAGAATAGGGGACAGTAGTGAAAAATAATCTCCCTTTAACCCTCAACTCACTGTCCTCTATCTTTCCCTTTGTGGAGGCAGCCACTGTACTTTTTTTTTTTTTGGTATTCTTCCATTGGTACCCTATGTTGTGTTTATGTGTATATTTTTGTCTAGAAAATTGGAAGAGGGCGAACATTTGCCTAAGTCAGTGAAGATGGGAAATAAAGTATTCCTTTTTGTTTGGGTTTGTTTTTTTATTTCCTGTCTGCACTGCCACCGGCAAATCTTTGAGAAGTGGAGTGTATTTATTGAGGGAGGGGACCTACCCTCATTTAAAGGTAAAAAGCCACCATTTTGAAGGGAAATACTTCCCAGTAAAGAACTGTAAAAAAGGAGTCTTAGAAAAGTGTCAAGACCTTTGGTTCACCTGTTCAGTTTTGCTAATAAGAGTCAGTCTTGGATCAAGATTTCCCAGGAGTAGAGGCCAGATCATCTCAAGTAAGGTAGAGACTTCTTTAGCTTTAGTCCTTTTAAGGTACTAATCAGTTACTGCTGTTTTACCTTTCAGATTAAAGCTTCCGGGGATGCAAAAATAAAAAAGGAGAAGGAAAATGGCTTTTCTAGGTAAGACTCTGCTGTCTTGGCTTCTCTTTCTCCGTATGTGTCCAGCAGGCCAGCTGCCCATGTTGCGGTGTTGTTTGAGCTCACCTAAAATGCACTGACCTGGCCATCTCCAGGTTTTCAAGGAAGTTGGCAGTGAAAGGACTTGGTCTTAGCCAATGAGAGCATTTCTAGAGTGCCATTTAGCAAGACCAACCAGCTCATTTTATAGAAGGCTATTTTGAGTGGAGAAGGTTGGCAGGAAGAAGTTTTTTTTTTTTTTTAATTGAGCTATAATTTACAATTCCATAAAATACACCCCATTAAAGTGTATAGTTTATTGGTTTTTAGTTTTTCACAAGGTTATATAACCTCCCCCACTACCCTCTATCTAATTTCAAAACATGTTCATCACCCCTAAAAGAAAGTCTGTTCTTAGTCAATAGTAATTTTGGAGTTTCCTAAAAAAACCCTACTCTGAATTCCTTGATAGTATTCCTTGGTAGCTCATATATAGAAACTGATTTGACCTGCATTTTAGGGACAGGTGTAGATTTTACAGGAGCAGAGTATTTTATCTCTTTTGCAGAAGGAGAGGTCACTTTTCCAGAGAGGTTGCCACAATCCAGAGGTCACTTTTCCTTTCCTTTGTGAGGCCGTTTAGATTCTGTTTTCCTCATCAACTGCAGCGCCCTAAAATAAGTCCAAATGTTTCCTCTAGTTTAAAAAAATAAATAAATAACGTATTCTAATCTCCACTGAATGGCAGAATGGATTTACCAGGAGTTGTTGGGAGTGTTTGCCTTATTATCCAGGGCAAAATGTTTTGAGAGTTTTGCTTTCTTGAAATTTTGAACTTTCAGTTTCATTTGAGAACAGTTTTGGAATTTGTGCCATGTACTCTGAGTTCCTTACCCCAGGAGAAGCCAGTGCCCTCTTCAGGCATGTTCTGTAACTGTTCCAGGAATGCAGAATAAGAAAATTCAAGAAGCGTTAGAGCTGTAAGCTAGGCATTCTGATTCCTTAGATAACAGTGACTGAACACAGGGCAACTATTTTCTGCCCGGAGATGGCCTTGGACTTTTATTAAACTAAGATATGATTAAACTCTCTGGACTTGGTGTGGAGTCCTGGATTTGATTTCAGACTTTCTGGGTTAGATGATCAGAAGCACACCCTTTGAGGGCATGGTTGCTGTGTTCGCTTTGCTGGTCTGCTCGCCACCTTGCGTCTGTGTCTTGGTAGAGAATCCACATGCCTCACTGAATTGGAACATTTTTCTAGGGTTTTTAAATTTTTTTCTTCAGGCCTATTAAGCCTTCCCATGTGCTTTTAACCTCACTTATGATAGTATTAGGATCTAGCATTTACTTAACTAGTTAGGTAAATGACAGCATTGCTTTCTTTCTGGTGCAAAGCTTTTGGAGATTTTGAACCCTTGGGTCAGTATCAGTGGTTTCTGTGGAGGGGAGAAGCATCTATAGAGGTTGGCCTTTGGGGAGTGTGCATAAATAAGGAGGGAAAGTTAATCTCTTTAAATACTCAAATTCATTTGCAAGCAAGGGCATCCAGTATGCTTGTGGGGAAGGGAGGGGAGGGGCAGCATTGAAACCCTGTGAATATGCTGACTTAATTTGGCAACTAAATCTGGATGCTTATCCTTTGGCCCCCTTAGAGATGGAGTGACTTTTTTTTGTGTCTGGAGGCCATTTCTTGTGCTGAGTGAGTTAGCCTTGTGGATGCTTCTGGCTGTGAGCAGTGAGGTTCTGACAATATGTGCCAGGCCTGGAAACACCTCAGGCTGTGGTGGTGGCTGGCCCCTTTGGTTTTTTAACTTGTTCTCTCCTCTTTTTTGGTTCAACATAGTCATCTAACAGAATCATCTTTTTATATTGAGAAGGCAAAATGCTAACAAAAATAGGACAAGGTACTCTTCTGTGTATAAAGTAAACCAAAGGAGGAAGTTGAACAGTGAATAGATTTGGCTTAGAATGACTTCAGTTTTTTTGTTCTGAGCCTCAAGTTTGGGGAATATATTTTTATTCCTTTTTTGGTGAAAGCTATATTTTAGCTTTGGAGCACTAGAATAATCAACTCAGGATTGCTTGTGGGGTCAGATACACAGTAGATCCCTCAAATAAGGGGAAGAAACAGCTTAGGTTTGTTCCTACTGTGATGTGGATTGTGTTGGCAAAGACAACCAAGAGGCCATGGAAAGAGTACTGACTGAGAATGAGGGGCTCTGATCCCTGACCTTGATCTCACCTCTTCATCTGTTGCGGTGAGAATTAAATGGGGAAAAAAGTGCTCATGGAGAACCTTTTAATATGTACACATGTATGTCTTTATCCTTTTGTTAAGCTTCTTCTCCCAACTTTGCATTACTTTTGTAATGTAGATTTTCCAACACTCACGGGCTAACAATTTTTTTTCTCTTCAGTCCACCACGGATTAAAGATGAACCTGAAGATGATGGCTATTTTGCTTCTCCTAAAGAGGATATAAAGCCATTAAAGAGACCTCGGGATGAGGATGAGTGAGTATTTCTTACTACTTTTGAGTTTGGAAAACAAAAAGGAGTTGTTAGGAAAATAGTACACAGAACCTTCTGCATAGTTGAGTTTTACTCTTTAGGAATTTGTGATTAATGGACTGGGTGACTGATTTCTCTTTGAATGTGTATTTATACTTTTCTTACATTTTTTCTTATGAATAAGGTAATGCATATTTATTTTTGGAGTTTCAAATAATCCAGAATTCATGAAGAATATTTAAATTATTAAGTTACTTAAGTGTGTCATCACCTCCCACAGAGAAGTTTTCATTGTTAAAGCAATTTTTCCTAGAATCCATGCCCATTAATACCTTCTTAGTGAAGTTTCCATGTATGGTGAAGGTGAAGTTGAAGGTGAAGTTGCTCAGTCGTGTCCGACTCAGTCGTGTCCGACTCTTTGTGACCCCATGGACTGTAGCCCACCAGGCTCCTCAGTCCATGGAATTTTCCAGGCAAGAGTACTGGAGTGGGTTGCCATTTCCTTCTCCAGAGGATCTTCCCAACCCAGGGATCGAACCTGGGTCTCCCACACTGCAGGCAGACGCTTTAACCTCTGAGCCACCAGGGATAGAAATAATAAAATTGCTCTTACTTAAAACACATATTTTGAGGCTTATATGTGCCTCTTAGGTTCAGTCAGTGAGGTTAAATCTTTTTCATTATTTTCAGCCTTGTGAATTTATTATGTTTTGGGAATCTGCAAAGGATTTATGGTAGAAAGTAGTTGGAAGGGGAAGAGGGAAATACTTAGCTCATTTGTGTGTGTTCAGAATTCATAAAGAATTTCTTTCTTCCCCTTCCCTGTCCAGTTATTACTTTGTGGTAGCCATTGTTGCACTGTGTGTTAGCCTCCCAGATTTCCACCTTCTAGTACTGTCTGTTTCTGTACTTACACCTTTGCTCCACCTCCCTTCCAGGCCTGCATGCAGTATGAAGCTGTTTGTTTTGTTCTGTGTAGGGTTATAACTATTGGTCCTTGGTCTGGCCTTCTTTACTTTCTCCATTCCTGTTCTTGACTGTAGAATGCCCAGCCAAGAATAATAGCAACCACGCCTGCCTTGGAGGCCGCCAAGAAGAGTTTGAGGTCCTAATCCTACTGGTGAGAAGTACTGAGTCACAGTTGTGTTAACTGCATATTCATGTTCCCCTTTCTAGTGCTGATTATAAACCTAAGAAAATTAAAACAGAAGATATCAAGAAAGAGAAGAAACGAAAACTAGAGGAAGAAGAGGTTAGTAAAGAGACTTAGGCCCTTTGGGACTTGAATTTGAAATAGGAAATTTTTTGATAAAATAACTTTCAAAGGCAAATGGCTTTTAGGAGTTTATTGCTCTGTTGTAGAGGAAACACTGGGAAAACTTACAGTGGCTATGGCACTGTTAGTTTTAAGGTATTAGCTTCCTGGGTGTCTACTCGTAGCTGTGCTGCCACCTGACATGTTCTTAGAGAAACTATACCATCTTCATACATACAGAAAGAAATACTAGCAATAAATCATATTTTGGCTTAAGACCAGGAAGAGTTTTCCCTAGGAATGTTTTTTAGCTTTTTTTTTTTTTTTAAATCTAGCGGAGCTTGCCCGTCACTCATTTTGGGTAACTCTCCCTATTTAAAGTCCTTTAATGGGTGTTGCTTGGGCATAGCTTGAAATCCCAGTTCTTGACCACAGCTGCTCCCTGGGTCTTGTGCCTCTTTAATTTACCTTGTTCCAGCCTCACAGGCCTCCTTTGTTTTTTTCACACTAGATTCTTCCATGTTTCAGGGCTTTGTGTAACACGTGCTGTGTTCCTCTTTTCTTCATCTCCTACCTTATAGCTTTCCTTAAAATCTCAGTTGCAATTCAAGTACTTTTCTAAGCATTTTATTTGATGCTTGTGGTAGATTTAACATATAGTAATATGGTTACTTCTTTTGACACTTTCAATAACTTGTACTAAAGAGTGTGGGCAAGTAATTCAGAAAAAGATGTCAGAAATTCACAGGTGACTTCATCTTGCACTCCTAAGGGAAGAAGTGGTTGAGTGAGTTCTTAGCTTTCATCCTTTATTTGAGGTTAGCCATTGTTTTGGGCAAAATGGATTCACAAATGTAAAGTCCACATGGAGTATCGTCAGTAAAGAGAGTGATCGTAAGGGGCAGTGAGTCTTTAAGAGTGTAAGCTATATCGTAGTAGTAGCAGGATTGATAGTTCAGATTAGGGGAGTTCCCTGGTGGCCTCGTGGTTAAGATTCTGAACTTTCACTGCCATGACCTGGGTTCAATCCCTGGTCAGGGAACTGAGATTCCATGAGCAGTGCACACACCCCACCCCTTGCCAATCAAATTAAATGTGCCTACTGTGTGCCAGGCACTCTTCTTCATGCTTTATAGCTCTCATTTCATTTAATCCTTACAACAGCCCTTAGAGGAAGTATTGTTGTTATTATCTCCATTTTACACATGCAGAAACTGAGGTATGGCGAGTTGAAATCTTTTGCCTGAGGCCACACAGGTACTAAGTGGTAAAACTGGAATTTGATCCCACGTGGGTTGATTCTAAAGCCCACACACTAGATGCCATGTCCTCTTTCCTGTGGGACTTTGCTGATCCTTTAATTTCATAAGGAGGGAGGAGGAGTTTGTAATGAAATCATATGAAACATGAATGAGTAGGTGAGAGATCAGGGCCTGGATTTAGGGAATTGTAGTTTTTCTGACAACTAACCTACTCTAGACACAAGTTCAGGTTTATGAGAGACACCTCAAGGAACTGAGGATGAAATATTGAGTAGTGAGTATGGTAGTCACTCCACTCTCATATAGACTGTTAGTACAGACTAGTCAATAAGAAATTCACTAAAACTTCAGCTTTCTATGTGTTCTCTATTGCCTTTATGCTTAGGTTGCATTTATATAATAACACCTTTCTCTGTATTTCGAAGAGATTAGTAATAACTGTTAAAGCCATTTGGGAAAAGACTTCGTTTATTTAATTGTCTTAGCAAATATCTCCCTATAGGGGCAGGAAAAAAAGCAGGCTGAAAGACCGAATCAAGACCCAGTCTTAAAAAAAAAAAAAGACCCAATCTTACTGTGGTAGGGACCACAGATGGCAAGAGAAGTCATTAAACCTCTCTGCTGGCCATGAATTTTTCATTTCTGGGAATTGTTCTGTAATCTCGTAGTGACTGATAATCTCATTTTGAGGCTTGAGAACATATGATGGAGCCAGTAGTTTCCTGATGGAACCATCTGAATGCCTGTCAGAAGCTGTTCAGAGAATGTCTTAACTGAAAAGCATTACTCTTTCCTGTAGGGTGTTGCAGCCTAAACAGCAAACATTATCTGAATTCATGCTATCCTCTAGTATTTTCTCCTCTGAGACATACTTACACATTTATATTCTCTAATTCTGTTTTAAAATATGTGTAGTACTGTAGTCTTTCCCCTTCTTTCTACACCAAAGGTCATTTTCTTTCCCTGAGTTGATCTTGATTTCCATCCTACCACGTATTCCTAGAATGTTTATATATTTCAGTCATTCCCATGAGTCACATTGTTATTTTTCTGGTAAACTTGGGCTCTCATCATGGTCAATAGCAGCTTTTTGACCTTGACCAAGTGACAAAACTTCTGTCTCAGAGTTTCCTTGTCTATAACTGGAAGAGGTCAAACCAAACTGTCTACAAAGTTCTTTCAAGTTCTGTCATTCTGTAACTGATTTTAAGATGACTCAAGCCACCTTTCAAAACTATATAAATCTTGCTGAATAAAAGCTTAAATTATATTAAATAGTTAGGACAAAGGAAAATATTCTTCAGCAGAGTTCAGATTCTATAAGCAGGACCCCCTCACCTGGTAAATACCTCATTTTTGTCTGTGTGTGTGTGTGTGTGTGTTGACATTTTTATATTGGTACATGTTTGTTCTTTTTCTCTGCCACTGTGACAGCTCATCTCAGGTTATAGTTCAAAGAAGTACTATGGTAGGAATCAGTCATTATTGTAGTACTTCCCAAGTACTTGCTCACTACTTCCTGATTTTGTGTATGCAAGCGGCATTAGTGAAGTATTCTCCCCCAGACTTGGTCAGAAATTTCCTTCCAAATTGTGTATTTAATACATAAAAAGTCTCCGTGCCCATTATTTGATGGTATTACAAGAGGTTTAAGATGCGTAGATTTTAAAATAAGTGAGCATAGTACACTGGGCTTATTCTCCCTCTAGCAATGCTGTTCCAAACTCCAATGAAGCTTAAAAAAAAAAAAACAAAACACAATTTCCCAGGCTCTTCTGTTGCAAAATGAGTGTTTTTAACTGCTTCCTCAGATAATCACATGTCTGGGAGTTTTAGGAAATACTGCTTTAGAAAAAAGTACCAGTAAATTTTTATTCATTTACTTCATTGAGTATTAGACTTAAGAACCTCTCCAGTTTTAATATTCCATGATTCCAGTTTTTCTCCCTAATGGGCCCCCAGAACTACTGTGAGAAGTGTGATTGGTCCTTAGTTAAGTGCTCTCTCACCATGTTTCTTTGTAGGATGGTAAATTGAAAAAACCCAAGAATAAAGATAAAGATAAAAAAGTTCCTGAGCCAGATAGCAAGAAAAAGAAGCCGAAGAAGGAAGAGGAGCAGAAATGGAAATGGTAATATCTCAGCCCTGGGTTAAAATGGTAGCTCTTTGATTCTACAACTTAATGAAACAAGAATGTTGAGTTAGTAAAGTTAATAGCCTGATATTTTGGGGAGGAGGGAAGTACTTGAACGTATCTCTGTGGGCTAACATTCTGAAATAAGTCTTGCAAGTCCTGGTGAGACCATTAACTAGCTCTTTCCCTATTGGATCTCAAAACCAAGTCCCACTCTATTGAACAGAGTGAGCTATAGAAGAGCTATTTTTTCGTGTTAGGAACCCTAGCCCATTGTATTGCAAACATTATCCCTTAGAGTTGTTTTCTTTTCTTTCTTCTTCTTCTTTTTTTTAATGATATGCATGTATTTGCCATATAGAAAATTTGAATTTTGATTTATCAGATTTATAAATATTTTCCTTTTGTTTCAAAAGGTCTTTATTATTCTACAGTTATAAAAATATCCACCCAGGTTTTCTTGTGGAGGTTTTTTGTTTTTTTTTTTTAAACAAATTAGGCAATTTCCCCAATGTGATTGATAGAATAATCCATCTTTTCCTCTCATTTTAAATGTAGCTTTATTCATATGCATGTTTCTATATACACATAGGATTTCTGTAGTTTACTCTGTCTTTTAAAACAAGTAGTGAAAGGAACAGTCTGATAGAAAAAGGAGGAAAAGGCAATTCATTAAAGAAAATACATAGCAAGCATCTTAAAATATGATCAACCTCACAAGTAGCAAAGAAAGATGCAAAGAAAAATAATAAATAATACATCCTTTTGTTTAACATCTCTCAGATCAGGAAACATTAATAAGTATCAAAATATGTGAAAACAGGCATTCTTCAGTATGGGAAATGAAGATTCAGACAGTGAAGACTGTCCTAATCGAGGACAGTTTAGCAGTAACAGATTACTTCTAGGTGTTTAAGAGTTTTGAAATAAATTTGTATTTTTAATACTGGCTTTTCTCAAAATTTTAGCTACTACATCTATATTATACATGATATGTGTTTATGCTGAAAAAATTCCAATGATTCAGAGGTATACGAGTTAAGAAAAAATGACAGTTCCCTTTCCTTCTTTCTCCCATTCCCATTTTTCTTCTCTAGCTTTGAGGGAACCACTGTTTGTAGTTTGGTATGTAGAGTTCCAGACCCACTGGTGTGCATTTACTCTGTGGCTTTTGTAATAGAGAGCAGTGATCTTGCCAGTACCTCTGAGGAACGAGGAAACATCCATGACCAGGGAGGTGGCTGAGAGGAGCAGAGCCGCAGTGACAGAAAGGCTCAGCACAGCTGTATGATCAGCATTATTGGTGTGACCTACATGGTAAAATGAAGTGCAGAAAGGGAAAAATACACAGCAAAGGCAATCTGGGCTTCCCTGGGGTCGGAAAACTAAAGAATGTGTATTTTTTTTTTCTCATTTTTATTTCTTTGCAACTAATCAAAGTTTTTAGTGATAGGATATTGAAAGGTTTTTATGACCTCTAATAAAAAAATTCTTTTTAAGATGAGATGAAATAATTATATAAGTCAGGGGCTGTTATTGGGAGTGGTGAGTTAGTGATTCGCGTCTGTTATATCCCTCTGGGTTCTGTGGTTGGGTGCTCAGTAAGTGTGTTGAGTGAACAAGTTCATTTCTTTGTTATCACGTGCTCTCTCCCCCTTCCTTTGGAGCCCTGGCTCTTTTGGGGCCTGGAGGCAGATATACTTTTGTTCTGGTCCAACCTTGTGTGTGTGAAAATAAGTATCCTTGAGGGGTCTAATAGCCTAAATTTGGCTCTATGGTTGAAATTCTTATCACTGTTAACACATGTTAATTCTGAGAGATTATGACCTATGGTTTTCATTCTTGTTTTGGTTTAAGTGGAATCACTGAAGATGGTAGGTTTAGGGCTGAGCAGTCTTTGCTACAATCTCCAGTGCATGTCTTTCTCAAGTCTAGTTGTAAAATTGTGCACATTCTTAAGCACAATGCTTGAACGTACCACTGTAAGTTTTTAAAGGTGGAGAACAAGAATGATTGGCCTCTTACTGGTTGCTTGTGCTTTCTTGCTGCCACTGTAGGCTTGCTTCTTAGACTCTGAAGTCAATGGTTAGTCCTCAGTGACTGTCCCTGACAGCCTAGTCAGGGAACTTAAATGGCAGATGCTCTCATTTTTACTATTCCTTTTGCTGTCTCACTAAAACAGTTACATTGTTTACCAGTTTGGCAAATGTACAGGTCTTTTGCTTCAGGGCAAAGATGACTTGTTCATCCCGCCACCCACAGCCAACTGTGAGCCTTTCCCCTTCTCCTTGGTGATTGTGGGGATGGGAAAATGGTCAGGAACCCTGTGGGTTTCTTCACTGTGCCATGTTTCTTCTCTGGAAACAGCAGTACAGGTGGTAGCAGGATGCTGACGCTCAGTCATAAAAACTTCTTAAACCCAGCCCTCCATTCTTTTTCAGAATTTATTTTTAATTGGAGGATAATTGCTTTACAATATTGTGTTGCCTTCTGCCATATATCAATATGAATCAGCCATTGGTATACACACACCCCTTCCTTCCTTCCTGGGACCTCCCTCCCCATCCCACCCCTCTAGCACCAGTTTGAGCTCCCTGTGTCATACAGCAAATTCCCACTGGCTATCTGATTTTATATATGGCACTATATATGTTTCAATGCTACTCTCTCAATTCGTTCCACCCTCTCCTTACCCTGCTGTGTCCAGAAGTCTATTCTCTACGTCTGTGTATCAGTTGTTACGCTGCAGATAAGTTCAACAACACCATCTTTCTAGATTCCATACATATGTGTTAGTAAACAATATTTGTCTTTTTCTGACTTACTTCACTCTGCATGGTAGGCTGTAGGTTCATCCACCTTATTCGAACCGAGTCAAATGAGTTCCTTTTTTTTTTTAATTAATTTTTTAATTGAAGGATAATCACTTTATAGAATTTTGTTTTCTGTCAAACATGAATCAGCCCTCAGTTCAGCTCAGTTCAGTCACTCAGTTGTGTCTGACTCTTTGCGACCCCATGAATTGCAGCACACTAGGCCTCCCTGTCCATCACCAACTCACAGGGTTCACCCTAACTGATGTGCATCGAGTCGGTGATGCCATCCAGCCATCTCATCCTCTGTCATCCCCTTCTCCTCCTGCCCCCAATCTCTCCCAGCATCAGAGTCTTTTCCAATGAATCAACTCTTTGCATGATGTAGCCAAAGTATTGGAGCTTCAGCTTCAGCATCAGTCCTTCCAATGAACACCCAGGACTGGTCTCCTTTAGGATGGACTGGTTGGATCTCCTTGCAGTCCAAGGGACTCTCAAGAGTCTTCTCCAACACCACAGTTCAAAAGCATCAATTCTTCAGCACTCAGCTTTGTTCATAGTCCAACTCTCACACCCATACATGACCGCTGGAAAAACCATAGCCTTGACTAGACGGACTTCTGTTGGCAAAATAATATCTCTGCTTTTGAATATGCTATCTAGGTTGGTCATAACTTTCCTTCCAAGGAGTAAGTGTCTTTTAATTTCATGGCTGCAGTCACCATCTGCAGTGATCTTGGAGCCCAAAGCAATGAAGTCTGACACTGCTTCCACTGTTTCCCCATCTATTTCCCATGAAGTGATGGGACCAGATGCCATGATCTTCATTTTCTGAATGTTGAGCTTTAAGCCAACTTTTTCACTCTCCTCTTTCACTTCATCAAGAGGCCTTTTAGTTCCTCTTCACTTTCTGCCATAAGGGTGGTGTCATCTGCCTATCTGAGGTTATTGATATTTTCCCCGGCAATCCTGATTCCAACTTGTGCTTCCTCCAGCCCAGCGTTTCTCATGATGTACTCTGCATATAAGTTAAATAAGCAGGGTGACGATATACAACCATGACGTACTCCTTTGCCTATTTGGAACCAGTCTGTTGTTCCATGTCCAGTTCTAACTGTTGCTTCCTGACCTGCATATAGGTTTCTCAAGAGGCAGGTCAGGTGGTCTGGTATTCCCATCTCTTTCAGAATTTTCCACAGTTTATTGTGATCCACACAGTCAAAGGCTTTGACATAGTCAGTAAAGCAGAAATAGATGTTTTTCTGGAATTCTCTTGCTTTTTCCATGATCCAGCGGATGTTGGCAATTTGATCTCTGGTTCCTCTGCCTTTTCTAAAACCAGCTTGAACATCTGGAAGTTCATGGTTCACGTATTGCTGAAGCCTGGCTTGCAGAATTTTGAGCTTTACTAGCGTGTGAGATGAGTGCAATTGTGTAGTAGTTTGAGCATTCTTTGGCATTGCCTTTCTTTGGAATTGGAATGAAAACTGACCTTTTCCAGTCCAGTGGCCACTGCTGAGTTTTCCAAATTGGCTGGCATATTGAGTGCAGCACTTTCACAGCATCATCTTTCAGGATTTGAAATAGCTCCACTGGAATTCCATCACCTCCACTAGCTTTGTTTGTAGTGATGCTTCTTAAGGCCCACTTGACGTCACATTCCAGGATGTCTGGCTCTAGGTGAGTGATCACACCATCGTGATTATCTGGTCGTGAAGATCTTTTTTGTACAGTCCTTCTGTGTATTCTTGCCACCTCTTCTTAACATCTTCTGCTTCTGTTAGGTCCGTACCATTTCTGTCCTTTATCGAGTCCATCTTTGCATGAAATGTTCCCTTGGTGTCTCTAATTTTCTTGAAGACATCTCTAGTCTTTCCCATTCTGTTGTTTTTGTCTATTTCTTTGCATTGACTGCAGAGGAAGGCTTTCTTATCTCTCCTTGCTATTCTTTGGAACTCTGCCTTCAAATGGGAATATCTTTCCTTTTCTCCTTTGCTTTTCACTTCTCTTCTTTTCACAACTATTTGTAAGGCCTCCTCAGACAGCCATTTTGCCTTTTTGCATTTCTTTTCCATGGGGATGGTCTTGATCCCTGTCTCCTGTACAATGTCACGAACCTCCATCCATAGTTCATCAGGTACTCTATCTATCAGATCTAGTCCTTTAAATCTATTTCTCACTTCCATTGTATAATCTTAAGAGATTTGATTTAGGTCACACCTGAATGATCTAGTGGTTTCCTCTACTTTCTTCTATTTAAGTTTGAGTTTGGCAATAAGGAGTTCATGATCTCAGCCACAGTCAGCTCCCGGTCTTGTTTTTGCTGACTGTATAGAGCTTCTCTGTCTTTGGCTGCAAAGAGTATAATCAGTCTGATGTCGGTGTTGACAGTCTGGTGATGTCCATGTGTAGAGTCTTCTCTTGTGTTGTTGGAAGAGGGTGTTTGCTATGACCAGT
>SJXQ01010675.1:0-82849 GCA_006408695.1 Aepyceros melampus
TATCTGGGTCTTGAAGATCCTTTTTGTACAGTTCTTCTGTGTATTCTTGCTACCTCTTCTAACTCTTTTAAACTGGCAACTTAAAAAAATGCACAGCACAAGAGTTTGAGTTAATTTTTACTGGGACCAAAGTGAGAACTCTAGCCCAGAAGACAGCATTTCAGACAGCTCTGTGAAATTGCCCCAAAGAGGTAGGAGAGAAGATCAGTATATATGTAATTTTGGTGAAAGAGGAGTAAATGCAATTGAGCACATACTTTTTTTTTTTTTTTTGCAGAAGGTTTCTGCTCATTTCATGAGGGTCACTACTAGTCACAGGAACAGTTGTCACCATGAATGATTTTAGTGCTTTTCTAGATATGAGGAGATGCACCAATTGGGCTCATAAGATTGGCTCCTGAAGATACCTAATTTTCTAAAGACCTGTTATGCCAATTTTTCCTAGAGCACAGAGTGTCCTATTTCTACTCTCAACCCTGAACTCATTTCAGGGGATGTTGAAAGTTAGCAGCTGCAGCAGCACATAATTTAATCCTTTGTAGAGGTAAATGGCAAGTGTTTATGGCAAATGCCAATTTGTAGCTGACAAAACTATGTCAGTCAATGAAAGAATAAGGTGAAGAAAACCAACATTAATGGCTGGATTCCAGGATAAAATCTAAAGAAGCTATGCATGAGAAGTTGTCTAGAGGTTATTTACTATCTTGTACCTTTAAATGGTCTCTATGAAAAGTGAAAGTGTTAGTCACTGGGTCCTGTCCAACTCTTTGAGACCCTATAGGCTGTAGCCAACCAGGCTCCTCTGTCCAAGGGATACTCCAAGCAAAAACACTGGAGTGGGTTGCCATTCCCTTCTCCAGAGGATCTTCCTGATCTAGGGATAGAACCTGTGTCTCCTGCATTGCTGGCAGCTTCTTTATTGCCTGAGCCACCAGGAAAGCCCCATACAGATGTGCATTTTGATAATAAAAGGAGACACATGAATAACATAGGCTTTTGGTATAGCCCCAAAGTTGTATAACCTGAAATTCTTCTAATACACGTGTCATTGTGAATTAGCCAGCACTAATAGAAACACTGGGCTGGATGAAGCACAAGCTGGAATCAAGACTGCCAGGAGAAATATCAACAATCTCAGATATGCAAATGACACCACCCTTATGGAAGAAAGTGAAGAGGAACTAAAAAGCCTCTTGATGAAAGTGAAAGAGGAGAGTGAAAAAGTTGACTTAAAGCTCGACATTCAGAAAACGAAGATCATGGTGTCCGGTCCCATCACTTCATGGCAAATAGATGGGGAAACAGTGGAAACAGTGTCAGACTTTATTTTGGGGGGCTCCAAAATCACNCTAAAAAGCCTCTTGATGAAAGTGAAAGAGGAGAGTGAAAAAGTTGACTTAAAGCTCGACATTCAGAAAACGAAGATCATGGTGTCTGGTCCCATCACTTCATGGCAAATAGATGGGGAAACAGTGGAAACAGTGTCAGACTTTATTTTGGGGGGCTCCAAAATCACTTCAGATGGTGACTGTAGCCATGAAATTAAAAGACGCTTACTCCTTGGAAGAAAAGCTATGACCAACCTAGATAGCATATTGAAAAGCAGAGACATTACTTTGCCAACAAAGGTCCATCTAGTCAAGGCTATGGTTTTTCCAGTAGTCATGTATGGATGTGAGAGTTGGACTGTGAAGAAAGCTGAGCACCAAAGAAATGATGCTTTTGAACTGTAGTGTTGGAAAAGACTGTTGAGAGTCCCTTGGACTGCAAGGAGATCCAACAAGTCCATTCTGAAGGAGATCAGCCCTGGGTGTTCTTTGGAAGAAATGATGCTAAAGCTGAAACTCCTCATGGTACTTTGGCCACCTCATGCAGAGTTGACTCATTGGAAAAGACTCTGATGGTGGGAGGGATTGGGGGCAGGAGGAGAAGGGGACGACAGAGGATGAGATGGCTGGATGGTATCACTGACTTGATGGACGTGAGATTGAGTGAACTCCCGGAGTTGGTGATGGACAGGGAGGCCTGGCATGCTGCAGTTCATGGGGTCGCAAAGAGTCGGACACGACTGAGCGACTGAACTGAACTGAACTGAACATTCCTGTGAGCTTCCCTGGTAGCTCAGTTGGTACAGAATCCACCTGCAATGCAGGAGACACTGGCTTGATTCCTGGGTTGGGAAGATCCCCTGAAGCATGGGTAGGCTACTTACTCCAGTATCCATTGGCTTCTGTAGTGGCTCAGCTGGTAAAGAATCCACCTGCAATGCAGGAGACCTTGGTTTAATCCCTGGCTCAGAAAGATCCCCTGGAGGAGGGCATGGCAACCCACTCCAGTATTCTTGCCTGGAGAATCCCATGGACAGAGGAGCCTGGTGGGCTACAGTCAGTAGGATCACAGAGAGTCAGAAAAGACTGAAGCAACTTAAATCCTAAAAGAATTTAAATAAAGGGCTTGTTCCAGGAAAAGTGCCATCACCAGAGATATCTACAAAAAATACAGGCTTGCGTGGTTGGGATAAGTCAGCAGAGCCTGGAGACCAAAGTCCATTCTGTATCCTATTGTCTCTGCATGGTCCAGCCAACATTTTTAAGCAAATACTTGCTTTTCCATCTCCCTGTCTATTGCCTTCATCCTCTCTGAAGTGTCCAACCCCTACCTCCTTTTCCCTTTCTCAGATGGCATAGAGCCTTAATTGCCTAATTTGTCCTTGGGTCTCATATTCTTATGGAACTCCTCATATGTACATAATTAAATTTTATTTTTTCTTTTTAATTTGTCTCACATCAATTTAATTCTTAGACCAGCTAGAAGAACCTAAAAAGGTAAAGAAAGACATTTTTTCTTTCCCTACACTTATTCATGCATAAAAATTTAAAAATATGTTTAGTAGCAGTGGTGTTAGTCACTCAATTGTATCTGACTCTTTGTGATTGCATGGACTGTAGCCTGCCAAGGTCCTCAGTCTATGGGATTTTCCAGGCAAGAATACTGGAATGGGTTGCCATTCCCTTCTCCAGAGGATAATCCTGACATAGGGATTGAACCCAGGTCTCCTGTGTTACAGGCAGATTCTTTACTATCTGAGTTAAAGGGAAGTCCAAAAATATGTTTATGATTCTAAAAGTTAACAATGACTATTGTTGACAAGGTGGGTATTACAGAAAAGAATTTTTGAAAATGCTAGGTGGTTAGAATAGGAAAGGGAGTCCTAAATGGCAGTGGCTAAAAGACAAACAGAAAAGCCCATGAAAATGGAACAAAAGAAAATCCATGGACCAGAGTGAGAACTTTAAGTGAAACAAACACACCCACTCTTAGCCAGCCCAATTTGCATAGGGCAGGCTCAAGGTGGGGGAGGAGACAAATGTATAAAAGTAGGAAGCTAAGAGGATTGAGGTTAAGGCCTCTCCTTTGGGGTTGGCTCATCTTTATGCCTTGAGGGTGTACTATCCTTTTTTATTTTTTTTGCCAAATAAAACTGAGCTGTAACCAACCTGTAACACTGGTCCACCATATCAAATCTTTGCTGTGGTGAGACAGAACTTAGGAAATTAAACACTCCCCTGACAAAAATGAAATTAAATATCCCATAAAGCCACTATTAGGATAGCTTATGTTAACTTTTTAGTGTATTTATTTCTAGCCTCACATATCTGATCTGTATGTATATTTCTATCTATATGAATATCTTTGTCAGCTCCCATATATCTACCTTTTGTCTTTTCATACTGTTCATGGGGTTCTCAAGGCAAGAATGTTGAAGCAGTTTACCATTCCCTTCTCCAGTGGACCATGTTTTGTCAGAAATCTCCACCCTGACCCATCTGTCTTGGGTAACCCTACACAGCATGGCTCATAGTTACACTGAGATAGACAAGCCTGTGATCCATGTGATCAGTTTGGTTAGTTTTCTGTAATTGTGGTTTTCATCCTGTCTGCTCTCTGATGTATAAGGATGAGAGGCTTGTGCAAAATTCCTGATGGGAGGGACTGGCTGTGGGGGAGTCTGGGTCTTGCTCTAGGGCAGGACCAGGCTCAGTAAATCTTTAGTTCAATTTTTTTGCTGATGGGAAGGGCTGTTCCCTCTCTGTCGTTTGGCCTGAGGCCAAGGTATGGTAGGGGTAATGGTGGTAATGGTGACCTTTTTCAAAAGGACTTATGGCAGCATGCCATGGCTCCCAGGACTGTTGAATTCAGTGCCCCTGACTGTCGACCCATGCCTCACCAGAGACTCCTGGACACTAACAGGCAAGTCTGGCTCAATCTCTTGTTGGGTCACTGCTCCTTTCTCCTGGGTCCTGGCGCACACAAGGTTTTATTTGTACCCTCCAAAAGTCTGTTTCCCTCAGTCCTGTGGAAGTTCTGTAATTAAATCCCACTGGCCTTCAAAGTCAAATTCTCTGGGGCTCTCAGTCCTTTTGCCAGGTCCCCAGGTTGGGAAATCTGTTGAGGGCCCTAGAACTTTTGCAAGAGTGTGACAACTTCTTTGGTATAATTGTTCTCCAGTTTGCTCGTCTGCTAAGCAGCTATATGGTGGGGCTAATGGCAACCTCCTCCAAGAGAACTTATGCCACATACTGCGCTTCCCAGGTCTGCTGCAGCCAGAGCCCCTGTCCCCACAGCAGGCCACTGTTGACAGGTACCTTACCTGCCTCCTGAGAAACCTGTATGCAGGTCAAGAAGCAACAGTTAGAATCAGACATGGAACAACTGACTGGTTTAAAATTGGAAAAAGAGTACATCAAGGCTGTGTATTGTCACCCTGTTTATTTAACTTATATGCAGAGTATATCATGCAAAATGCCAAGCTGGATGAAGCACAAGCCAGAATCAAGATTGCTGGGAGAAATAACAATAATCTCAGATATGCAGATGACATCACCCTTATGGCAGTAAGTGAAGAGGAACTAAAGAGCCTCTTGATGAAAGTAAAAGAAGAGAGTGAAAAACCTGGCTTAAAACTCAACTTTCAAAAATCTAAGATAATGGCATCTGGTCCCATCATTTCATGACAAAAAAATAGATGGGGACACAATGGAAACAGTGACAGACTTTATTTTCTTGGGATCCAAAATGACTGTAGATGGTGACTACAGCCATGAAATTAAAAGACACTTGCTCCTTGGAAGAAAAGCTATGACCAACCTAGGCAGAGTATTAAAAAGCAGAGATATTACTTTGCCAACAAAAGTCCATATAGTCAAAGCTATGTTTTTTCCAGTAGTCAGGTATGGATGTGAGAGATGACCAGAAAATGGCTGAGCACTGAAGAACTGATGCTTTTGAAATGTCAGGATGGAGAAGACTCTTGAGAATTCCTTGGGCCGCAAGGAGATTCAACCAGTCTATTCTAAAGGAAATCAGTCCTGAATATTCATTGGAAGGACTGATGCTGAAGCTGAAACTCCAATGCTTTGGCCACCTGATGTGAAGAACTGACTCATTTGAAAAAACCCTGATGCTGGGAAAGATTGAAGGTGGGAGGAGAAGGGGATGACAGAGGATGAGATGGTTGGATGGCATCATCGACTCTATGGACATGAGTTTGAGCAAGCTCCAGGAGATGGTGAAGGTGTGCTGCAGTCCATGGGGTCCCAAAGAGTTGGCCATGACTGAGCAACTAAACAACAACAACAATATATCTATCTATAAAACAGGAAGGGAGGGGACAGGGCACAACATTTAAAAGAACTTCATAGCCATTAAAAAAAAAACCAAAAACTGGTTAGAACCATCTAGGTCCAAGATAGAGGGAAATTCCACTTCCACTAGACCTTGAGCCTTATTATAGCCCATTGTAACACATTAGCATGCTAAATGACACACCCACCAGAGCCCTGACAGATTTGAGGCTAACCATAAAAGGTCAAAAAGTGCACTGGGGCCTGATTCCTAGAAATCTCTGCGCCTTCCCTAAAATAATTGGAGTAATCCTCCTACTCATTAGCCTGTGAAATTACCCAGCCCATAAAAACTAACCACACATTTCAGAGCTCTTTCACTTTCTGACATGGCCCATACTCTGTCTGTGGATCATGTTTCTCTTTAAATAAATCCACTTTTTACCTATCACTTCATCTCCAGATTTTTTCACAATGAGGCAAGAACCTCAAATTCACTGAGAACATCTACATCTATGTCTACTTTAATTTCTGTTTTATTTTTCAACCTCTGTGAACATGTATCTATCAGACAGTGAATCTTAGGGTGAACCCCAAGTCATGCTTTCATTTCCTTGCATCTTCAAGGCTTTCTTTCAGGAAAATTCTCTTTACCACCTTCTCCTTCTTTTTCTTATAAGCAAAGTTCTCCCATCTCATGCCAATCAACTGGACTTCAACCTGGCAAAACCCCATCACTAGCTAATCAGAGTTTCTCAAGTCCATTTCAGTCTTGCTTGAGGTTCTAGTTCTATCTGCTCTATTTTCTTTCCAATATAGATTTCAAATCATTCTGCATAAACCTGTATTCTGCTTTTTTTCACTGAACAGTCTCATAATCATTTTCTGAATGTTGTAAGTATATTTTCAAAATTACTCTTTAATATTCCAATGTGTTATTTATATTTATAGTGAAGTTTATTGTCTAAAAGTAAGTCAAGAGCTAAATAAGAGGAACTGATCAGAAATTAGGAAACATTTACTAAAAATGAAGAAAAGGTGAAATAACTACAAAAAGCTAATCCAAGACTTATAAAAAACAGTGTCATGTTACTGTTTTTTACATGTTACAAAACATGTCATTGTTTTGTAAGGGTGAATATATGTGCCTATAAGTAAGGTTCATAGATAGGCAAAGGTAAATCATTTCATGCACTGCGAAGAAGCCAAGCAGGGGTGTTTTCTGTTCATGTTAGATATTCACTACATAAAGTGAAAGTGAAGCCACTCAGTTGTGTCTGATTCTTTGTGACCCCATGGACTATAGCCTTCTACAGGCTTCTCTGTCTCTGGGATTCTCCAGGCAAGAGTACCAGAGTGGGTTGCCATTTCCTTCTCCAGGGACCCAGGGGTCAAACCCGGGTCTCACACATTGCAAGCAGATGCTTTACCCTCTGAGCCACCAGGGAAGCCATTCACTATATATCCCCACTACAAAAGATAATGTATGTCAGGTTTACTTTCTTTGCTAAACCAAATATAACCTGTACTGATCTCCATCAGACAGGAAATTCTTTCTGGGTCCTTTGGTTGGAGAAAAGTCTTCTCCTCCCTTAGACTTACACAACTGCCAGGAAATGGTCTTGCTCTTTGGTCCAGAACAGTCACCCCAATGCAGGGTTCTCAAAGCCTTTTGCAAGCAGCATTTCCCTATTACCCCTGTGCCAGGTGTGGGAATAGGATGGGCCCTTTTGCCGAGACTTGGAGTCTCCATACTAAGAGGCCACTTTCTGGTGGCACTATCAAGTGCCTGGCATTCTGCAGCCATGGGGCATGATGCTGTCTCCCATGGGAGACACCAATGTGCCCATGTCCTCCCCAAGTGCTTTGTAATTTCTTCCCTCTTCTTCCTCAGGCTGCCTCTGCCTCTTCTTCCTTTTTATATTGCCCTGTATTCTCTCTACATTCTAGAGTCCCAGTAACATTGCCTTCAGGTGTCTAGTCTTTCAAAAGGCACAGCATGGCAACCACTTTATGAGGTGAAAGGGTCCAAACTCTGGGATCAGGGTATCTTTACCTGATCCCTCCTGAAGCCAGGGGAAAGCAGACAAGGTAAAGGAATGGATGGAGAAGTCTTTTCTTGACTTCTGAGGCCATGGAAACAAGAAATGCAGTCCTGAAATTACTGTTGCAGTGTATTATTTTCACTTCCTCTAATTTTAATTTAGAAAAGTTTCCATAAAATTAATAAGATTTTGTGCATAAAATAACAATACCTCTAGAAAGCTGGATTATTCAAAATGACTAACTCTTGGAGACATTAAGATTATCTTGGTATCACTGTAGAATTTGTATAAACAGTAGTATAACAACTGATTTCTTTAATCTAAAGATATGTCCCAATCACTCAGAATAGAATTCAAAGATCAAAAACAGTTCATTTGACTAATAGTCCTTAAGTCATTCAGCACACTCCCATTTGCATTTTGTCTAAGATTCAATGAAAAATTCATAGAAGAATTGATTGCACTGATGATTTTGGTTATGTTGGGTCCTCATAAACCTAGACGTAATAATGCTAATAAAAATAGCCTACTTGCATTATGTGCTTTACATTACTTTAAAATACAGCCTGTTTAGTTACAAGTGTTCTTGGAAGAAGAATTAGCTGATAAGATATTGGTATATAAGGGAACTGGGTCAATCTAATGGATTGGTTCAGAAATTTTATAGCATATTAGTGCTTTGTTCCCCCAAGTTCTAGGAGCTAAATATATACTACACAACTGAAATACAGAAAGTATGATGGTGGACTGTGGTACAATAAGCAATGTCCATTCATTCTATATTTTTCCTCTTAACTTCCTCTTAAACCCACATAGGATTATCCACCGACTTGCTCTTGAAATCATGTACCCATGCACATGGTATACTTTGACCTGTTCTCATAATTCAAAGGCTCCAGCACCTTCATATTCCTTTTTCATCAAAATACCATTTCTCTCGGTTTTCTAATGTAACTTCCTATACTTATTGTGGGATTTTGTTTTTTGGAATTTAATTGGTCTTTTAAACTACAGTAGTATTTTTATGAGTTTGGTTGTTTTAGGCAGAGCTCAAGTTATAAAATCGCATTTGTTTTAATACTGTGCCCTTCTTATCTTTAAAATTGAATTATTTTTTACAGCTATGAATGCTTCTACAAACATATGCTACAGTGGAAGACCTAGGCACTATGCTTTTTGATTCTCTTAATAAAATTATGAGGTAAGTAGGGCATTTTACACCCACTCCAGTATTTTTGCCTGGAAAATGCAGGGACAGAGGGGCCTGGTGGGCTACAGTCCATAGCGTTGCAGTTGGACATGACAAGTGACTCAACACAGGGCATTTTTATGGGCTTCCCAAGTGGTATTAGTGGTAAAGAACCATCTGCCCATGCAGGAGACCTATAAGAGATGTGGGTTCAATCCCTGAGTTGGGAAGATCCCCTGGAGAAGGGCATGGCAACCTACTCCAGTATTCTTGCCTAGAGAATTCAATGGACAGAGAAACCTGGCAGGCTGCAGTCCATGGGGTCACAAAGAGTCAGATAGGACTGAAGTGACTTAGCATAAGGCCATTTTACAGATGAAATGAGGTGTGGGGAGTTTGAATGACTCATCCATTAGCATGTGCTGAACACATGGTAAACAGCCACCCTTGTTTGTTGATTCATAGTTGAGTGGTCTAGCATCCAAGATGGGAGGGTCATGGTGGAGAGGTCTGACAGAATGTGGTCCACTGGAGAAGGGAATGGCAAACCACTTCAGTATTCTTGCCTTGAGAACCTCATGAACAGTATGAAAGGCAAAATGATAGGATGCTGAAAGGGGAAATCTCTGGGTTGGTAGGTGCCCGATATGCTACTGGAGATCAGTGGAGAATTAACTCCAGAAAGAATGAAGGGATGGAGCCAAAGCAAAAGCAATATCCAGTTGTGGATGTGACTGGTGTTAGAAGCAAGGTCTGATGCTGTAAAGAGCAATATTGTATAGGAACCTGGAATGTCAGGACCATGAATCAGGCAAATTGGAAGTGGTCAAACAGGAGATGCAAGAGGGAACGTTGACATTCTAGAAATCAGTGAACTAAATGGACTGGAATGGGTGAATTTAACTCAGATGACCATTATATCTACTACTGTGGGCAGGAATCCCTCAGAAGAAATGGAGTAGCCATCATGGTCCACAAAAGAGTCCAAAATGCAGTACTTGGATGCAATCTCAAAAACGACAGAATGATGTCTGTTCGTTTCCAAGGCAAACCACTCAATATCACAGTAATCCAAGTCTATACCTCAACCAGTAATGCTGAAGAGGCTGAAGTTGAAAAGTTCTAAGAAAACCTACAAGAACTTTTAGAACTAACATCCAAAAAAGATGTCCTTTTCATTATAGGGGACTGGAATGTAAAAGTAGGAAGTCAAAGAAACACCTGGAGTAACAGGCAAATTTGGCCTTGGAGTATGGAATGAAGCAGGGCAAAGGCTAATAGAGTTTTGCCAAGAGAACGCATTGGTCATAGCAAAACTCTCTTCCAACACAAGAGAAGACTCTACACATGGACATCACCAGATGGTCAACACTGAAATCAGATTGATTATATTCTTTGCAGCCAAAGATGGAGAAGCTGTATACAGTCAGCAAAAACAAGACTGGGAGCTGACTGTGTCTCAGATCATAAACTCCTTATTGCCAAATGCAGAATTAAACTAAAAAAAGTGGGAAAAACCACTAGAACATTCAGGTATGATGTAAATCAAATCCCTTATGATTAAACAGTGGATGTGAGAAATAGATTTAAGGGAGTAGATCTGACAGACAGAGTGCCTGATGAACTATGGACAGAGGTTTCTGACATTGTACAGGAAACAGGGATCAAGATCATCCCCATGGAAAAGAAGTGCAAAAACGCAAAATGGCTGCCTGAGGAGGCCTTACAAATAGCTGTGAAAAGAAGAGAAGGAAAAAGCAAAAGAGAAAAGGAAAGATATAAGCATCTGAATACAGAGTTCCAAAGAATAGCAAAGAGAGATAAGAAAGAGTTCCTCAGTGATCAATGCAAAGAAATAGAGGAAAAGAACAGAAGGGGAAAGGCTAAAGACCTCTTCAAGAAAATTAGAGATACTAAGGGAACATTTCACACAAGGATGGGCTCGATAAAGGACAGAAATGGTCTGGACCTAACAGAAGCAGAAGATATTAAGAAGAGGCGGTAAGAATACACAGAAGAACTGTACAAAAAAGAGCCTCAAGACAAAAAGGATAATCACGATGGTGTGATCACTCACCTAGAGCCAGACATCCTGGAATGTGACGTGAAGTGGGCCTTAGAAAGCATCACTGTGAACAAAGCTAGTGGAGGTGATGGAATTCCAGTTGAGCTATTTCAAATCCTGAAAGATGATGCTGTGAAAGTGTTGCGCTCAATATGCCAGCAAATTTGGAAAACTCGGCAGTGGCCACAGGACTGGAAAAGGTCAGTTTTCATTCCAATCCCAAAGAAAGGCAATGCCAAAGAATGCTCAAACTACCACACAATTGCACTCATCTCACACACTAGTAAAGTAATGCTCAAAATTCTTGAAGCCAGGCTTCAGCAATATGTGAACCGTGAACTTCCAGATGTTCAGGCTGGTTTTAGAAAGGCAGAGGAACCAGAGATCAAATTGCCAACATCTGTTGGATCATCAAAAAAGCAAGAGAGTTCCAGAAAAACACCTATTTCTGCTTTATGACTATGCCAAAGCCTTTGTGTGGATCACAATAAACTGGAAAATTCTTCAAGAGATGGGAATACCAGACTACCCGACCTGCCTCCTGAGAAACCTGTATGCAGGTCAGGAAGCAACAGTTAGAACTGGACATGGAACAACAGACTGGCTCCAAGTAGGAAATGGGGTACATCAAGGCTGTATATTGTCACCCTGCTTATTTAACTTCTATGCAGAGTACATCATGAGAAACGCTGGACTGGATGAAGCACAAGCTGGAATCAAGATTGCCAGGAGAAATATCAATATGCAGATGACACCACCCTTACGGCAGAAAGTGAAGAGGAACTAAAAATCCTCTTGATGAAAGTGAAAGAGGAGAGTGAAAAAGTTGGCTTAAAGCTAAACATTCAGAAAACTAAAATCATGGCCTCTGGTCCCATCACTTCATGGCAAATAGATGGGGAAACAGTGGAAACAGTGTCAGACTTTATTTTGGGGGGCTCCAAAACACTGCAGATGGTGACTGCAGCCATGAAATTAAAAGACGCTTACTCCTTGGAAGAAAAGTTATAACCAACCTAGATAGCATATTCGAAACCAGAGACATTACTTTGCTGACTAAGGTCCGTCTAGTCAAGGCTATGGTTTTTCCTGTGGTCATGTATGGATGTGAGAGTTGGACTGTGAAGAAAGCTGAGCGCCGAAGAACTGATGCTTCTGAACTGTGGTATTGGAGAAGACGCTTGAGAGTCCCTTGGACTGTAAGGAGATCCACCCAGTCCATCCTAAAGAGATCAGTCCTGGGTGTTCATTGAAGAGACTGATGCTGAGGCTGAAACTCCAATATTTTGGCCACCTCATGTGAAGAGCTGATTCATTGGAAAGGACCCTGATGCTGGGAGGGATTAGGGGCAGGAGGAGAAGGGGATGATAGAGGATGAGATGGCTGGATGCCATCACCGACTTGATGGACATGTGTTTGGGTAAACTCTGGGAGTTGGTGATGGACAGGGAGGCCTGGCGTGCTGTGATTCATGGGGTGCAAAGAGTCGGACAAGGCTGAGCAACTGAACTGAACTGAGACACAATATCAGAGTATACTTTTCCAATGACTATCTGCATAAATTACTGTATTAATTATGATCTGCTTTATAATATGGCTTCTCTTATTGCTTTAAATTAGTATTTCAAGTTTAATGATTATTCACTTTGTGTGTTCACAACTCGTCTCCCTGGCTGCTCTTATTTGTGACTCCCTAGATAGCTAGAGTACAGGAGAAGCCTCTCCCCTACCCTTCTGATCCCCACTCTGTTCAAACACAAACACAATGAATTGCATGCACTGCACTGCTCAAGCCTTGAGGTCTTAAGGAGAATGCTCCAATTCACAAGTGAAAATTCCATCATTGCACACTGACCCTGGTGTCTCAGTAGTCCTGATGTTTGTTGAAAAGGAATTACAGACTTTTCTACCCGTGAAAAGAGAAAATACATCTGGATAAAGGGGGCTTGTGAATTAGTGAATCATCTCGTTCCCCGCTTAGAACTACCTAGGATGGATCATTACAGATCGATCTGCAACTATAAAGGGTGTATTGGTTGAACACCTCTCATGACTCAGGCACATTTTTAGGTACTAGAACACAGATACAAACACAGCACAGCCTCTGCTACATCAGCACAAGTGAAAACCCTCATGAGTTTCACTGGAAAGGCACCATTTAGGGCAGTGGTTCTCCAGCTTTAGAATATCTGATGTACCTGGAGGAATTGCTAAAATAGTTGCTATTTTAATTCTTCAGTTTCTGTTTTTTTAGGTCTGGATGGAGCCTGAGAATATGCATTTCTAACAACGTTCCAATGATGCTGAGGCTGATGGTCATTCAAGTCCACTAAGCTTTAATCAGGCTTCCGTAGTGGCTCAGACAGTAAAGAAATCTCCCTGCAATGTGGGAAACTGGAGTTTGATTCCTGGGTTGGAAAGATCCCGTGGAGAAGGCAATGGCAACCCACTCCAGTATTCTTGCCTGAAGAATCACATGGGCAGAGGAGCCTGGTGGGCTCAGTCCATGGGGGTGGAAAGAGTCAGAAGCAACATAGCATGCACACAAGCATTTTGTCTGTAAAAATGGATCTTTGTAATAGTGCCTAACCCATGGGTATGTCTTGAGGATAAAAATAGTCAACAGCACAGTGCCTGGTACCTAGTGACAAGTCAACAAATGTTAGCTTCTATTATTATTTTCATTATTATTAAGGGGTTTCAGGAGGATTTATCCAAATTCTCTCTCTCCTACTTCTGAATGTCTGAAATCCCTTTAGCCAAAGACAAACTGATAAAAATTAAATAAAATTCTCTGGGAGAGTTTACTTCCAGTAATACTAGGAATTAAATCAGAGGAATCATAGCATTCCCTTATTCTGCCTATGATAAGGTAGAGATCACTGAAGCTCTAGCAGGTGTTGCTAAAGGTGAAAGTATTATTATGCAGAAAACCAAAAGCAACAAAAACAAAAAAAGCTTAAAGTAACAAAGGGAACTTAGAAAATTTTCTGAAGTCTGTTCTATTACCACTTAACACAAAAATGTTGGACTCCTCTTTTCAGCTGAAGGTCTGTAGCTTCAAAACTCAAGCTGTGTCCAATTCTATTACATGACAGGCCCCCTGAACGTCCCCTCAGCAGGACATGACACATTGAAAATAAGGTTATTAAATAAGAAATACAGAAAATAATGATTGATCTCCCATGAAAAACAGTTGTTTCTTGTTAACAACTAACCAAGGGATCTCTCTCTGGGTTTTGCAGAAATCTTAATACCGTTGGAAGTTGAAAAATGCCAGTGGAGGTATATATAGTCCAAAAGGAATACATGAAGTGCTTTTTATTAAGGTAATTTGTTTTAAATTTAAAGTATATTAAAATCTCTTAACAACAATTAAACCCAAAAAAGATGATGTCTACCCTGCTTCTGCTGCTGCTGCTAAGTCGCTTCAGTCGTGTCTGAGTCTATGCAACCCCACAGACGGCAGCCCACCAGGCTCCCCCATCCCTGGGATTCTCCAGGCAAGAACACTGGAGTGGGTTGCCATTTCCTTCTCCAGTGCGTGAAAGTGATGTCTACCCTAAGTTAATGTAAAAAGGTGATGTTCTTACAGGTGGGCTCGTCGCTACATATATGACAATATAAGAAATAAATCTAAATCCCAAATTATTTAAACATTAGGTGATACAATCAAACTTATAGAATGTCCATGTGCAAAGTGACTACTTTTTAGTTTCTTGCTAAGAATGTGATGCCCTGCTCAAGTGTATGAAGAATATGCTTGATTCTTTGGATTTTAATTCCTGGGGGAGATTTAATTATATTTCCAAAGAGGAATATTAGATTAGCTTTCTGCAAGCCTCTGGTCACAACATTTTCATCAACCAATCAATACATAAAACTTTTTTATATGTGTTTCTATTTTAAGACATCATATTCAATATGTATTTTTGGACTATTTTGAATACCAAAACCATCAGCTAAAATCACGTATACATGAAAAAAAAAAGTGCCGTTAAACAGACTACAAAAAAACCCCCAAACACCCACATTTTATAAGTTTACAGTTTGAAAGCTAAAGCAAGAAGGCAGAGTGTTATTTTGTTTGACTTCAGGTGGGAACATATGCACTGGGTGACTCAAAGTTTTAGCTGCTCTGTGCATGTCCTTGAATGACTGGGAAAGCACTGGAAGTATTGATTTGGGGGTTACAAATAAATTTTAGTTAGTTGGTGAACTCACAAATAACAAAGATTGACTACATAGTCTCCACTATTTTAAAGATCTTGCTCCATCTTTTTTTCTAGATTCTTCTGTGACAAATCATCTGTCATTTTAGGCCATTTGTCTTTTCCATCTTGCTGTTTTTTAGATTTTTCTCTTTATTCATGTTTTGAAGTTTCACCAAAACATAGAGAGGTATGAGTTTAAATTACTTCCACAATACTTGCTGTTCGTCTCCAATCTGGAGATAACTATGTGCATATGTCGAGTTCTGGAAAAAACACCTTTCAACCATTATCTCCTTAAAAATTACTTCTCTGCCATTTTCCCTTTGTTTCTTATTTATGGAACTTCCCTGGTGGCTCAGAGGGTAAAGCATCTGCCTACATTGTGGGAGACCTGGGTTCAATCCCTGGGTTGGGAAGATCTCCTCAACAGTCTCTCAACAATGAGAAGGAAATGGCAACCCACTCCAGTATTCTTGCCTGGAAAATCCCATGGACAGAAGTACTTGGTAGGCTATAGTCCATGGGATTGCAAAGAGTCGGACACGACTGAGTGACTTCAATTCACTTCACTTCTTATTTATGAGACCCCTAATATACAGATATTATAACTCCTCAATATAAATCTATACATCTTCTCTTCTTTCATGTTTTTATCTCTTCATACTATTTGACTATATGCTAAGTGAAAATTTTAGAATTAATTCAATTCTTAAGACACACAAATACCACACACCCATGCACATTCACAATTTTTATGAGTTTTAGTTTATGCCCTTTTTTTTTTTCAGATTCATATCTGCCATTTTTTGTTGCCCTGTTCCTTTTAAGTATTCCCTTTTTTTCTTTTTGATGATCTTGAACATACTTATTTAAAACCCATTTATGACTGGTTTGTTATTTTTTGTTGATGAAACTAAAGGGGATCTTCCTGACCCAGGAACTGAACCCAGGTTTCCTGCATTGCAGGCAGATTCTTTACCCACTGAGCTATGAGGGAAGCTCAGTGAAACTAAATTCAGTAACTAACTGTTGGCTTTCTTAGCTCTTTTCCTCAACATTGTTTGTTTGTTTGTTTGTTTGTTTTTCTTCCTATGGGATTTAGAATTTTGGTTGACAATTTTAATGTGTGTGAAAGCGTTTTACTTCCTTTGCTGGAAGGAAAGGGAAAATGGCGGATGTGAATCTGAAAAAGGGGTCATAAACTAGTGTTCATAAAAACTGTGAAGATTCTTCTATTGGATTTGGGGTTACCTGCACCTAGACTCTGGAGAACAGGTGTTACATTGGTGCACATGCATCCCGGGGGCTCAATTTGAAAGAACTGGCCTGCCAATGCAGGAGATGCAGAAGACTTGGGTTCAATCCCTGGTCAAGAAGTAACCCATTCCAGTATCCTTGCTGGGAAACCCTATGGACAGAGGAGCCTGGTGGAGTAAAATCTATGGGATCTCAAAGAGTCAGGCATGACTTAGCAACTAAACAACAACATTTCTGGAATGGGGCTACCATAGAAACAGTCTCTCAACAAGCAGATGGTCTAGTTTTGATTACTCCACATCTGAGGTATGCAAAGTAGAACAAGGAGTTAGAGTCAGCCTCCTTTCAAAGGTACGAAATCCTTTCCTGGCTCCTGGTTTCCTGCCAGGAGAGTGACCTTGGTATCCTATTGTTGTAGGTTGAGTTGTATTTCTCCCTAATGCCCCAGCACCCCAGAATGTGATCTTACTTGGCAGTAGGGTTGCTGCAGATGTGATTAGTTAAGATGAGATCATACTGGAGAAAGACTGGCCTCTAACCCAATACTTGCAAACTTTCCAAAAGAAATGCCCTGTGAAAAGAATACAGTGTGCTATGTGGTGATGAAGGCAGAGATGAGCATGACACTTCTTTTCTACAAGCTGACACACGCTGTATGTTGCCAACAAAGTATGACAGTTAGGAGAGAGGCCTCCTCTAATGCCTGTAGCATGGCCCTGCTGATATTTTAAATCTCAGAGGGCTACCATCAGAATTTAAAACAATACATTTGTTGTTTAAATCACTTCAGTTCAGTTAGTTCAGTCACTCAGTCGTGTCCGACTCTTTGCGACCCCATGAATTGCAGCACACCAGGCCTCCCTGTCCATCACCATCTCCCAGAGTTCACTCAGACTCACATCTATCGAGTCCATGATGCCACTTAGCTGGTGGTAATTTGTTAAGGTATCCCTAACAAACTAATAAAACCACTATTTGGTTTTTTCAGGCTCTAAGTCCAGTTCCTCTTATCGTGCCTGTTTCCAGACTTGGAACTTCCAAAGTCTGAAGTTAGCCAACTCCATCCACACCCATTTACACATGTGTGAACTGGTGTCTTTTGTCTTTAATATGGAAAAGTTTGTCTTCTTTTCTTTAAGTTTGTCTATTCTAACTTAATTTAAAAAATATAGTCTACTTACCAATACTAAATCTCTGGAGAAGATGACGTTTAATATGAAAATTCACCATAAAATCTTTTCTGTAAATGTCTATTTTCTAAGTATTCTGTGAGAAACATATATCCTTTGTATAATAGGGAAAGCTAGATATAACAAAGTATATCCTAATCCACAGATTTAAGAATATTTCACAAAGGAAAAGTAAATATTAGGAAGGAAAGAAATGAGAGGGAGCTTGAAGAAATAAAGAAAAAAAGGTACTATTCCTCTTCAGAGCATAAGTCAAGATGCCTCTCTAACCAGAGTCAAAGGAGCAGGTAAGGTGAAAAAAGTCAATAATCAAAATCTATTTTTATTTCTGTCTGTCTTTAACTAACAGTAAAAATTTTCTAATCTGCTATTTTAGGTCCAATGTTTCCTTTACCTGCTCTCACTGGCAAGCTTTAACCCATATGTCTAGAGAAAGAAATATAAAACATTAAATCAGGCTCCCTAAGAGATGGTATGAGTGGCACCAAACTTCTCAGGTCTTTTGGGACACTAGGAATTATGACATGCTTTGTAACCAGAGACAAACATCCATATGCATTTGTGCTATTTTCACTGATGAACAGCTTGAGAAGGAGTCATTAATAAAATCTTTCAATGATCCCAGATTCGAATGTCTGTAAACAGCAGTCGTGACCCAGAAACAAATCAAAGCAGCCTAGAAAATTTTAAATAGACTTGAACTTAGTTTGGAACCTGCATTTAAAATGTTCATAAACCTGGGATCTAGGTCATACACATAAAAAAATAGACTATAATTCCATCAAGTAAAGCAATGGAATATCTTCTCACTAAATTCTTATTTTTATTATATTTATTAAAGGAAGCATTTGTTGGATATTAGCTTTCACATTTTCAACTTAGATTTTTCACTAGAGGGATTATAAATATCTTTGCACAGTAAGTACAGAGATGCAGGTGGCCCTGTGGAAACAGAATCAGAGTTAGAGAAACAAAAAAGACTGACTCTACCATTTACTGATCACAAGCAAATCTTTTCATCTTTCCAAGCCCCATTTTCCTCCCAACTGGTAACAGCAATAATAATGCCTTCTACCTAGATAGCAGATTATACGAATTACAAAGTGTTACTCAAAAATGTGTTTATCTACACTATTATAAATATTTAGGCCAAAAAAAACCACCTGAAAACAAAAATGAAATTTGGCATAGACTAATGATCCTTTTGAAGAGTAAAAGCACAGAGCGGCACTGTTATTTCCACTTGGGAAAGGGTTGCCCAGTAAGAATATCCTGGAGACTGGGGTGAGTAGGCTGGGCTCAGAGAGCTTGGCCCTGATCTTTCTGCTTCAAGTTCTGACCTGAGCATGGCCCACTCAGAGTCTGAATGCGTTGGTTCATGTGGAGGGGCTGGGAGAGCGAGGACATAGAGGTTCAAATAAATTCCTATTTATGGCTATATTAGCAGCTGAAAAACCAGGACTGTTTTTCACAGTGAATTGGGTGCCTGGAGAGTAGATGTACTCAGGAAACCAAATTATAGATGAGAAGCTGCCAGTGTCCATCTGAACAAAGAAAGTCATCTGCCTTTAACACTTAGTGCCCTCAAGCTCAAAAACCCAGTGAATTGCCATCCTATACTATATATTATTTCTCCTTTTTAAAGTGGGATGCTAGAAAAGTAGGCTCTTCTTTGGGGAACATCAGAAACATCAATTAGCCAACATTTATTTTCTGAGATCCATCAATGTTCTGGGCCCTGGGTAGATAAAAGGATGTGTGAGAAAAGACCTGTATTCAAGGACGGTTGAGTCTAGAAAGACAAACATGTGAACCACTAGCTATAATAAAGATAAGGTGAAGTGAATTTGTGTAAATGTTGTGTTTGGTGAGTGGTTAAAAAAGAAGGAAAAAGATGCTGACATTTTTGGGGCACTAAGATTGGAAGGACAACAGGCATTTTCCACATAGTATTCCATTCAATTTAATACTTCCAACAAATTCTAGGATTTAGAGGTATAACCCACATATCAACTACATCACACTGTTCTCTAAAATCTATAGAAGATTGACTCCAATAGTCTTTTTGCTCTAGCAGGCCCACAGTTGACAGGGTCAGTGGAAAACCTGGGAAATTATAGGCTCATTCATGGGAGGCTGAAAAGTCCTGCCACAGAGCTTAGACAGAGTGGTATGAATGTCCTCGCTACTCTTGTGTTTAATTTATTATATGTTATAAATCACATATATTTACCTTATAGCATGTAATGATTTTTTTATGTTTAAATACTTATAAAGTTTTAATTATTTAGGTATTCCTCCCTTTATTCTACAAGTTTTCCTGGTTTTGGCAATAAATGTAATGATTATCTTACTATAACCGCAACACTCACCTGGCCCACTGTCTATGGCGGCTACCTACAGGGCCACTCCTGGAATCATTGCAACTATCCTTGAAGTCCCCTCCAGTCATTAGCCATAGGATTCTCTCCATTGATATTTAAGTGGAGTACACAATTTCCAACCAGTGCACCAAAACTCAGCCAGGATGAGAAGAGATTTTGATCCTCAAGAAACTCCCAGCGGCTCCCTGTGGAATCTTAACCCACCATCTCACTGTGTGTGTGTTAGTCACGCAGTCATGTCAGACTCTTTTCAAACCACAGACTGTAACCCATCAGGTTCTTCTGTTCAGGAATTCTCCAGGCAACAATATTGGAATGGGTTGCTATTCCCTCATTAAAAGAGAGTAAAAAGAGAGGCCTTCAATGCCATTAAATGCCCCAAATTAATGTATTATAATCATATTTCATATTGCCTGTCTGCCAGAAAGGAGGAAAATATGGATTATATTTCATGAACCAAGATTTGGTGCACATTAACTAAAAATATATTTTACATATAAAATTTATTTAAACAATAAATGTTATAAATAAATAAATATTTAGTAATGCCCTTAATGCTGAAGCTGAAGCTCCAATACTTTGGCCACCTGATGTGAAGAGTCAGTTCATTGGAAAAGACCCTGATGCTGGGAAAGATTGAGGGCAGGAGGAGAAGTGGGTGATAGAGGATGATGACATGACCAACTCAGCAGACATGAGTTTGAGTAAACTCTGGGAGATAGTGAAGGACAGGGAAGCCTGGTTTGCTGCTGTCATGAGGAAAGAGCTGGTTACAACTTAGCAACTGAACAACAAATGCCCCTAATAAATTGCTTTCATTAAAGTGAATAAGCTCATTAAATCAACATACTCATAGAAAATTTGGGTAATGTCTTCATTTGTGTTAAAAAAAAAAAAAGAATTCCTGAAGTAGTTCCAAATTACAAATCATCTGATGGATATTCCAAAATGATCCTAAATTATTTTCCTCTTGCTTTAGAAAAAGAGTAATGATATAAAAATAAATCCCCAAATCATCCTGAAAGGGTGTCATTAACCTGAAAGAGAGTGTTTCTAACTCCCTTAATATTGAAAATAGCAAATTAAAATTAGCACTAATTGAGCAACAAAATTTTAAAAAGGGATATTGCAGATTTGGTCACAGAGAAAGCCATGAGCATAAATGGGAGTGAGTCATATACAGTCTAATTTGAAAAGTCCAGGTGCTGCTTGGCATATAGAGATATTGTATAAGCTAGTGTTTGAAATTTTAAGTTATAGTAATAGCCCAGAAGCAATATCCAAAAAAAGCAAACAGATACATCAAACTGAAAACAAGTTAGGTAATTATTACCTTTCATAGTAAGGCAGGGTAGCACTTTCTAAAGTAAAAGAAGTAATACTTCCAAGGAAACTAGATTGTCTCTGCAGGGCAGGTAAAACTGTCATTGACAGAATTGTACCCAAGAGCCCAGGATGTTAATTTATCTCATTTCATCCTCTTGTCTCTATCCAGGATAAGGTAGTCATTAGGGATGAAACAATGAGGACAGCCAATGAAAGCCGGAGGAGAAATGATTTCAAATATGGTATGTTTGTAACTTTGCCCTACATCTGGTCTAATAATTCTTTGGGAATTTAAAATTATTTTGGATAAATGATCAGAACTCTGAAATAAATAGATTCAAGAGTTAGACATCTGTGATTTTAAAACTAAGAATTATGAACAAGAGTAAATTATTAATATTCATTCTAATTCTGTAATTCCAAATCTTAATACCTGATCCAAAATTACTTCAGTGTCTCAACTGACATACCTATAGCTGAATATGTTGCTGAACTTAATGCCAAAAGTATACAAAAATGGTGTCAATGTCTAAGTTGTACAATAAAGAATGAATATTGGCTAAAATTCCACTAATATGTGTAGCAGAGAAGGATAATTGGTTGTAGGTGTATTAAGTCTCTTTCTGTATTTTTGTTATTAAATCCTCTGTGAGTCCTAATCATCTAGTAATTATGGTCTGGATTTCCTTTCATTGTAGTTAATAATAATAAAAAAAATTTGCTTCTGTGTTTTGAATGTAATAGTGTATATTTTATCAATTTTTCTTTGAATATTTTTACTGGGTGTGAAACAGTGAAATTTAAGGAAACTTAATAGTGCCATTTTGAAAAGGCTTTATTTTCATTAAAAATACTATAAGCTCAAGGTAAAAAATAAATAGTATAGAGGAGAAACAGTTGAAAATAAAACTTTTTCCTTTTCTACTGTCCTCGCCTCCCCTCTCAGATCATGAAACCATATTCCTAATAATTTGCTGCAAATTAATTCACATGTTTCCAGTACCTCTCACACACACATACTTGCACACATACTCACAAGGATTAATATAAGGCAGAATACATTTCACTGCAACAAAGAGAGCTGTTATTCTTTTTGATGATTATCTCATTTTTAATCTGCTAATATCTTTTACTAAGGTAGGAAAGTCTTGGTAAGTGAATATTTGGTAAACAGGTCTGAGACCCAAAGGATAGCCTCCCTAGATAGAGTAGTCAATAAAAAGACAATTGCATGTGTTGAATTTGCTCATTATTGGTCCTTTCTGTGGATATTAGGTGGGGCAAAAACTCTGGTCTTTTTATTTTGTAACATATAGTTAACTGGGTAAACATTGAGTGAGCATGGTGTCATTTGTAATACATTTATGCTTTAACAAGCTACGAGATCTTTTTCTTTTAATCAACTATTTCTTTTTATGCAGAACCACTTAGTTGGCATTTTCAATGAACTACATATTTGAGGAGATTAATACACATCTGCACTTTGAAAATAAGAACAAAATTTAATTTTGTTTGCTAAATTACTCTAAATAGAAATTTAACTGGATTTTTAAAAAAAAATAATTGAGCCTCCTGTCCCTTCAGCTAGTCTTTTAATATTAAACAACCCCACTAACATCATTTGGCTGGTAATCATGCCTAAAGTTGAGCTACAAATTGGGCTGTTAATGAGAGTGCTGGCAGATTTGAGCTTTTTGCAAAATCTATTATGGATTGTTTTAAAACTTTATTAAGGGTCTATCAGATGGGTCCATAAAATACAGGGATGTTTCAATACAAAATGTGATTTTTATTAGTCCTCTCATGATAAATGACATCAGTTTGATTCGAGATGGCAATAAAAAATATATAGCCTGTTTTAGGGAACTCCATTTCCCAGATCTGGAGATTTGTGATTAGTAGGCAAAGAACTGGAGAAGGAAATGGCAACCCACTCCAGTGTTCTTGCCTGGAGAATCCCAGGGATGGGGAGCCTGGTGGGCTACCGTCTGTGGGGTCGCACAGAGTCGGACACGACTGAAGTGACTTACAGCAGCAGGCAAAGAATCTAAATCACATAGCAGACAATGTAAGACAAAGCAAGATTTACCTTACCAAACGTTTCCATAGAAATTCAAATCTCTCCAGCCTGGCAGATATGATATTCCTTCAAATATTTCTTGCAAGCACATCTAAGGATTACACCTACTCTTTCATCATGCTGAAGATTAAGAATGAGATGACCATTTATGGACTCCCCAGGTGGCTCAGTGGGTAAAGAATCCATCTGCAAATGCAGGAGACACAGGAGACAGGGGTTCAATCCCTGAGTCAGGAAGATCCTCTGGAGGAGGGCATGGTAACCCACTCCGGTATTCTTGCCTGGAGAATCTCATGGACAGAAGATCCTGGAGGGCTACAGTCCATAGTGTTGCAAACAACTGGACATGACTGAAATGACTATAACACCCATTTATAGATAGTTAACAGGCAAGCTTGCTCAAATATAAAAATACTAGAAAATGTTTGAGAGTTTCACAGTGTCTTTAAGACATCTGAGAAAAATGAAACTTAATGCCCTACTATAATTTAGAATGTGTTCAAGCCAATTTTAAAGCTTGCTCTTCTTTTACAAAATAATTACAGTATTCTGTACATTATGACAAAAATTCCTAAGCTTCTGAGTTTATATGGTGGGCATACCTCTCTATGTTTATAACACCTCTTCCTCCATCTTATTCTAACCTAGAAGTATATTCCTTTAAAAAAATTGTTAATTTTTGAATAGAGTATCACAGTTGTTTTAAGTCTATTTTTAAGAAATTCATTAACATAAACATAGGAATTCAGATGAGTTGGATGAGATTGTTGGATGGCATCACTGACTCGATGGACATGAGTTTGAGCAAGCTCCGGGAGTTGGTGATGGACAGAGAAGAGTGGCATGCTGCAGTCCATGGGGTCACAAAGAGTGGGACATGACTGAGTGACTAAACTGAAACATAGGAACTAAGACATTAGAAATTAATTGTATTTTCCAGGAGTCTTACCCCTAAATATCTGCAAATTGATGACTCATTTTCTATTCAGTTTTAATATAAAATATGTATTGGACTATGTCATAGAAAACATTCCTTAATATTTAAGAAGTGTGATGCTTTGTTAAAACTTTACTAAATACTGTTAATTCACTCTATTTTCTACCTATTCATCCCTCCATCTAACATTAATTGAATATCTACTATATGCCAGGCACTTTGCAAAGCATCAGTCAGGACTACTAGAGAATTAAGAGAGGATTTTCAACTTCAAGGCATTTATGGTCTGATGGGTGAGACAGACAATTTAGCAAACAAATACAGTATACCACGTGACATTCTAATAGAGGGTTTGCCCAAAGGACTAGCAGATTGCAAGAAACAAAGAGATGAAGTGTTCACTAGATTTTTGGGAAAATAGAGTCCAAGAAAGTTCAAAGAGAAGGTGACCACGGGCTTCAAGTTTTCCTTTATCCCTTCCCTCCCCCAACACCAATCTGCCATGAAGTCTCTTTCCAATGAAGATTCCTATGAAGATTCTCTCTTCCCATCTGAGTAATAATAGTATACAACTTGGGCTTCCCTTGTGGCTCAGCCGGTAAAGAATCTGCTTGCAATGTGGGAGACCTGGATTTGATCCCTGGGTTGGAAAGAGCCCCTGGAGAAGGCAAAGGCCACCCACTCCAGTATCCTGGCCTGAAGAATTCCATGGAATGCATAGTCCATGGGGTTGCAAAGGGTCAGACACAACGGAGTGACTTTCACTTCAGGGCTTCCCTGGCGGCTCATCAGGTGAAGAATTTGCCAGCAATGCAGGAGACCTGGGTTTGATCCCTGGGTTGGGAAGATCCCCTGGAGAAGGGAACAGCTACTTATTCCAGTATTCAGGCCTGGAGACTTCCACAGACAGAGGAACCTGGTGGGCTATAATCCTTGGGGTCTCAAAGAGTTGGACACAACTGAGTGACTTTCACTATATGATTATTAGGGAGCTTATTGGCAGTGAATTTCTCTACTGCTTGACCGCATCTTTACAAAATGGGACTTTGACAAATAGATACTTCCCTATAGTCAAAATTATAATTAGGTTATTGATAACTTCAGAAAAAGGAGAAATTACATTGCTACCTATACTTACCTTTAAGGCCTATCCCAATATCTTATCTTTTTTGCTCAAAGAGGATATATTTTGAAAACTACTCTTCTGATTGACTGTTATCTCCTGTCTAGGCTCCAGGTTGAATGGGATTTAGAAAGATACCAACCTATCATCAATCATTTCATAGTATCAAAAATTTCACATTTGCAAACATCTTGATAATACATATATCCTTTTCACTGACACATTTTCATTTGATTCTTAAAAAGCAAATCCCGTCATATTATCCCCATTTTAGAGATGAGAAAAAAGATTCTGCAGTCCAGAGGCAGAGACCAGTCTAGACTTTGCGACTTTTTCTACTTCCTCATGATTCCATTCATTCGCTTGTCCAATTAAATTAATTCTAGAACTGATCATTAGCACAGAAAGGGGGTCGGAAAACCATAGCCAATATTTTTTTAATATCCATGGGACTATCCCTCACACTCAAAGAAAAGTATTAGAACTACTTAATTTTTTTTTGAGTTACATATTTGTTGCTATTCAGTCACTAAGTTGTGTTCAATTTTTTGTAACCCCCCCACACTGTAGTGTTCTTGCCTGGAGAATCCCAAGGATGAGGGACCTGGTGGGCTGCCGTCTCTGGGGTCGCACAGAGTCGGACACGACTGAAGTGCCTTAGCAGCAGCAACACTGTAGCACTCCAGGCTCCTCTGTCCTCCACTATCTCCCAGGGTTTGCTCAGACATATGTCCACTGAGTTAGTGATGCTATCTAACCATCTCATTCTCTGCCGTCCCCTTCTTCTTTTGTCTTCAATCATTCCCAGCATCACGCTCTTTGCATCAGGTGGCTGAAGTATTGAAGCTTCAGCTTCAGTCTTTCCAATGAATATTCAGGATTGATTTCCTTTAGGATTGACTGATTTGATCTTGCTGTCCAAGGGACCTCTGAAGAGGCTTTTCCAGCCTCACTATCAAAAGTACCAATTCTTTGGCCTTCAGTCTTCCTTATGGTCAAACTCTTACATCTGTACATGACTACTGGAAAAATGATAGCTTTGAATATATGGGCCTTTGTCAGCAAAGTGATATCAGGTCATCACCAAAGTGGTGAGTCATACATATATTTTACGTATATGTTAGTATTTGGCCCATACTTTTATGGAGAAGGAAATGGCAACCCACTCCAGTGTTCTTGCTTGGAGAATCCCAGGGACGGAGGAGCCTGGTGGGCTACCGTCTATGGGGTCACACAGAGTCAGACATGACTGAAGTGACTTAGCAGTACTTTTAAATAGTCAATGATTAAAATCAGAGCTTGTGAATGCTTATTTCTGATTTTAATTTAAAAAATTATTGAGTAACATTATTTTGCAGTTATATGAAGCCTGAAATATCTATTATTAAATGGCTGCTTGTGTGTGTGTGTGTGTGTGTGTGTGAGAGAGAGAGAGTATATGTGTGCATGTGTGCTTGTGTGTGTGTGGTTGGGGGTGCTTTGAGATTACCAAATATAATTAATATTGCAATGTAGGAAGGGGTCAACTATAGTTATAATGGTTAGTAGAACAGTGAGGTAGAATATAATTTATTTTCCTAATAGATCAGTGAGAAAAGAGAAAGTCCATGTGAAGATGAAGTTGTCAGATTTAGTGACAGTTGAAGAACAATTCAGTCTCTGTGGGGTCTCTGGGTCCTCGTGGGCACAAGGTATGTTTGAGCCCTCTGAGCACTTCTGGCGGGGAGGGAGTTTGATTCCAAATGCGATATCACCCCTCCTACCATCTTGCTGGGGCTTTTCCTTTGCCCTTGGACATGGGGTATCTCTTCAAAGTCGCTTCAGTACCGTGCAGCTGCTGCTCCAGCACTGTCTAGTCCAAGGTCTGTCAAAGGTCAGTCAAAGCTCCACCAAGGTGTGTCTAGTCAAAGCTATGGTTTTTCCCGTAGCCATGTATGAATGTGAGAGTTGGACTATAAAGAAAGCTGAGTGCTGAAGATTGATGCTTTTGAACTGTGGTTCAAAAGTTTTCTTAGAGAAGACTCTTAAGAGTCCCTTGGACTGCAAGGAGATCCAACCAGTCCATCCTAAAGGAGATCAATCTTGAATATTCATTGGAAGGACTGATGTTAAAACTGAAACTCCAATACTTTGGCCATCTGATGCAAAGAACTGACTCATTTGAAAAGACCCTGATTCTGGGAAAGATCGAAGGCGGGAGGAAAAGGGAACGACAGAGGATGAGATGGTTGGATGGCATCACAGATTCAATGGACGTGAGTTTGAGTAAACTCTGGGAGTTGGTGATAGACAGGGAGGCCTGGCGTGCTGCAGTTCACGGGGGTGCAAAGAGTTGGACACGACTGAGCGACTGAACTGAAGAATAAGTTTTCAACATCGTTTGTCAAAAAACCACTTCCTTGACAAAAAGTTGTATGGAAGTTGATCAAGTCTAGTTAAGAATGACAAGTTATCCAAAGATAAACCACAAGCCAGTATCCCAACTGATTTGTAGACATTTGATTAAGATAAGGTAAAATGAAGTAAATGATAATCTTGACAGTGGATCAACAACACTGGCAAAAAGACAAGTGTGATAGCAGTGCGGAGGAACTTTTTTTATTAAAGCAACAGTTAACTGTAACCTTTCCACCTCTACTCTTCCACCAGGGAGTTACACCCAAGAAAGTGTCATCTGGCAAATACCAGCTAGCAAGCCTCTGGAGACTTCTCTCAGGTGACACTGCTGGGATGAATTTCTTTCAATCCAAGGACAGGTCTTGTCTCTTCATGCTATTTTCTTAAGGCAGGTAAATATGTAAAATCAGAAAATAACATAGTGGTTTGAACTATAGTTTACGCAGTATGATAATAATCAGCTAAGCCAAAATCAGAGTTGTTTGTTAAGCAACAAGACTATATTATTCACCTTTTTTGGGGGTAGTAAAAAACAAGCAAAATCTCAGGCATGTATCCAGACCTTTTTTTCTTTTAGTGGTCTATAGGTTGGCCATGGTTCAAAAGGTTGTTGTTGAATCACGACACCGAGATTCTTGGACCCCGGAGGAGAAGAATTCAATCTGGGGCCAGAGACAAGGCTTGATCACTCAGAGCTTTTGTGTAATAAAGTTTTATTAAAGTATAAAGGAGACAGAGAAACTTCTGACATAGGCATCAGAAGGGGGCAGAGAGAGTACCCCTTTGTTAGTGTTAGCAATGAAGTTATATACTCTCCAATGAATCCAAAGAATGTCTGGAGGTTGTAAAGACCTCACTAGACCTACTCCCATAATTTACATTTTAAAATAACAGAATTAGTCAGAAGGTTTAATCCAGAGACTGTCCTCAAGCAGAATACATTGTTGTTATATAATCCTTGTAAAGAGCAGGTCTACTCCCATAATTTACAGAATTAGCCAGAAGGTTTAATCCAGAGACTGTCCTCAGGCAGAATACATTATTGTTATATAATCCTAAGGAAGGTAGAGAAGGAAAAAAAAAGTTTGTCCTTTCTTTCTCCTTGAGAATTCCAGACTCCTCTCTCCTTGATCTGCAAAAGCAGTCTCTGCTTTGCAGATTAAAAATCATAAATACCATTTTTCTGGATTCTATTTACATGCTGGGAGGAACTGGGAGATTGGGATAGATACATATACACTCTTGATACTATGTACAAAATAAATGTGAAGAGCTGACTCATTGGAAAAGACCCTGATGCTTAGAAAGATGGAGGGCAAGAGGAGAAGGGGGTGGCAGAGGATGAAATGGTTGGATGACATCATAGACTCAATGGACATGAGTTTGAGCAAGCTCCAGGAGATGGTGAAGGACAGGAAAGCCTGGTGTGCTGCCATTCATGGGGTCACAAAGAGTCAGACACTACTTAGCATCTGAACAACAACAAAACAGACAACTCATGAGAACATACTGTATAGCTCAGGGAGCCCTGCTCAACACTCTGGTGACTTGGGAAGAAAGTCCAAAAGGGAGGGAATATATCTATATGTGTGGCCGACTCGTTTTGCTGTACAGTAGAAACTAAACAACATTGTAAAGCAACTATGTGAAATAAAATTAATTTAAAAACAAAAAAAGAGTATCCTCTGTCTGGGACTCAGTTTCTATAGGGCAGAGGGCAATGATGCAAGAGGCCTTGCTGAACTGCACATTTACATTCAAACCCTGCTCAGAACTAGCACTGTATCGTTTCCACTCAAACACAACTGGCATCAGCAAGTCACATGATCAAGCTGTCAATGAGCAGGGGAAGTATCTTTGCCTTCAGAAGAGTACCCAAGTCTACACAGTGAAGGACATTTATTTATAGCACCTTTATGGTGTGGGATGAGCATAGTTGGGAACTGTGCTGATTGTTGATTTATTACTCTCCAACTCCAAATGTACTTTTTGTCCTCTCTGTGAAAATGGATCTGGGCCTTTTAAACGATTTTCTTTCTTGAGCAGACATGATGCTAAGCTTTGCCAGTAGAGGGCATGGGAGAGACACTGTAAAGAAGGGTTTTTTGCTTCCTGGTGGCAGTTCCCTCTCTAGATGCAGCTTCTCCACTGCCTGGCTCCCTTAGCACAGAAGTCTTCACCAGCATCTGGCTTTTGCAGGGTGCAAGCTCTCTTATTGCTCAGTTTTGTACTGCAGGCTCTTTGTCCAGCATCACACTTCTGCAGCACAGGCAACCTCTCTAGCACTCTGCATTCATGCACAGCTCTGCCAATGCAGGCAGCTTCTTCAGCTCCAGCTCCTGCACTCACTGGTGGTCAGCAGTCCCCAACACCCAGCACTTCCCCTAACACACACTTTGGGTGACAGTGTAGAGAAGAGACGCCTCTTCATGAACAGTTTTCTCTAGCACCCTAGAGAGCAGACTTCAGGCAAGTTCCAAAGGTCATATTTCCAGCAAGTTCTATAGCAGTGGCCTCTTTGCTATCCAGTGAGCCAGGAACACACCCTTTCCAACAATGTCTGGACCTCAGTTTTGGGGAGTCTCTTCCAGAGTTATTCTACTTCTTAACTCTGGAGTCGTAGTTGTAATCCTTTATTCTTTAAAGTCTCTATTATTTCTCAGTGACCAAATTCTTTGTACTCCAACCTTCTGTTAATAATTTTTTGTATTAACATTCTCATGTTAAATGACTGTGTGGTGTCTTTCTCTCCTAATTGGACCCCTTCTTACTGACCAGGTCCTCTTCACTGTAACCTCCTGTTATGGTTAATAATTCTTTGTATTAAACTCATGTTCAGATTTTTGTTTTCTATCTCTTGTAATTGGACCCAGGCTCATATAGGAACCATATTATAATCTATCACAGAAATCTAACAAATGGGATTGAAGTGCTGTGAAAGTGTTTTACAGATGAGGAAATGGAAGCCCATAGAAGGGAAGGTATATATTCTGAATTCCCAGTAGGGGGATATGAAGTGGTCATTAAAGTGGTTTCCTAATGTCCACATCAGCAATCTTTAATTACTCATGTGGGCAACAAGGAAAAAATCTCTACTGATGCTGGAGAGCACCACTTGTGAAAATGAATGGAAACTTACATAGCTATAGCTGAAGAAAAAAATGCTTGCCGGAGGCTGTCTGCAATGCTGTGTATGTTACACTAACAACGTGTAGCTATCCTAGAGATCCATTTTTCTGCTAATTTAAGAAATGTGACCCGTATTTGTTAGACATTTCCTGTTATGAATGAGATGATGTAATTTACAGTCATATTATGCCTGTGTTTTTGTTTTTCAAGAACTTTTCTTTTTTAATTTGAGCTAACGTTCTTTTTTGTTTGCTAACTTGTTTGTATATAAAGAGTCTTTAAAAAAATGTTGTTGCTCAGTCTTTGCAAACCATCTGGCAATTCCAATTTCAATGACAAACGAAAACAGTGACTAAACTAAAAGGAACAAAAGTAAAGGCAGGTCAACTCTTCAAAGAGAGAACTTATTTACAACCAGATTCGAGCAGTGCTAAATAGTGTGCCCCAACAGCATAATTAATAATAACATTCAGAGGTAGTTTTCATCTTTAATCTTATTTCTCATTAATTTGAAATTGGCTTAACTTAGGATTTAATGAGAAAATTAGGAATCAGCATAAAGAAATACTGGGTCCATAATGAAGATGATAAGCAGGCTCTGCCAGATGGCAATATCAAAACCCATGGCAGGTCATACACAGAAATCAAGCACTGATTTTCAAATAAGAAATGAGGGGGGAAAAAGGACTGAAATTTTCTTACTATAGAACACATTTTTATACAGATATGCTAATAAATCTGGTTTACATGTGATATCTCTGTTCAGTATTTTTTCTATTACATTGCAAATGGCATTTCTGCTATCAACAATTTATTCCATATTACTTAACACCTTATTTACAAAGAGTATTGTACTCCATTTCAGTGATCTCCCTACCATTTCCATATACACTTGTCTTTCCATTTCATCCTATATACTTTGGCCAGAATAACTTTCAGAAATCACAGTTTCATACCATTATTGTTCTATTCAAATATCTCCCATTGAAAAACATACTTCTTCCCATGTACCTATAGAATGTAGTTCTTAAATTGAAGCCATTTGCTCTTTAGCCAAAGAAGTTATTCTTGAGTTCCCTTAATATACTCTCTGCCCCATCCAACAGTTCTTCTATATCTGGAAGAACAATTAATCTATGTCATGAAAGTAAATGTGTTAGTCACTCAGTTGTGACCCACTCTTTGCCAACCATGGACTGTAGCCTACCAGACTCCTCAGTCCATGGGATTCTCCAGATAAGAACACTGGAGTGGGTTGCTGCTCCTTTCTTCAGGAAATCTTCCCAACCTGGTTATCCAATCCAGGTCTTCTGCATTGCAGGCAGATTCTTTACCATCTGAGTCACCAGGGAAGCATAATCTATATCACGGAATTAAACAATTTCTCAAAATGCATTCTATAACATAATACATCCTTGAGATATAAATAGTTCACTTTTAAAGACTTCCAAACATGTTTTCCCAACATGTTTGGGAAACTTGGGTTGAACAAAGTTAAAAGATTTCTCTTTCGCCTGATTTTCCTTAAAGGAGTATTGGTATCAGTGTTCCTCAAAATTATTGACCATGGACCTCTTTCCATGAAGCCAACTGTTTGATGTGTATCTATCCATATGCACATACATATAAACATATATCTTTCTAAATCTTATCTAAAAGAAAAATACATTAAAAGCTTCAGAAAAATTACACACAGATTCACCATATAACCTGTAGCCTCATTCCTATGTATAGACCCAAGAGAAATGAAAATATGTACATGAAAAAGCTTGCACATCAATATTGATAGTAGTATTATTCATAATAGCCCAAAGGTGGAGACAACTCATATGCCCATCAATTGACAAATGGATTTTAAAAATGTGGTAAAAATGAATGAAATATTATTCCATAAAATAGAATATCATTTAGCCTCAAAAAGGACATTCTGACATGTATTATAATTTGTATGAAAGAAGCCAGTCACAAAAAGCCACACATCATATGATTACATTCACATAAAGGTCCAGAACTGAGAAATCTACAGAGACAGAGAGTAGGTTTATGGGTGTTTAGGTTTAGAAGGAATAAAGGAGAGATAGGAGCGTGATAGTAAATTCTACAGGTTTTCTTTTTAAGGTGATAGGAATGTTCTAATATCAACTGTGGTAATAGCTGTATATATTTTTCAATGTGTTAGATACTATGAATAGTACATTTGCAAAAGGTTAATTGGAAGGTATGTGAATTACATTTCAATAAAACTGGCTTTTAATAAAAGTTTGTTATAATGTATAAACTGCTACACAAATGTAATATATCACTATTATCGCCTTTTATCTTTCTATGTGAAACAAATGTCATCATCATTAACAATAATAAGAAAAAAGAAAAGTTTTTAAAATATTGAGAAGAGCAGATATTATACCATTTTGTAACCCTTCCTATGGCCTATTTTAACTAGTGAGGGCTTAACAATTATTAACAATTCCCATCAGGGAATTATGGAATTCCCTGGTGGCTCAGATGGTAAAAGCGTCTGTCTACAATGCGGAAGACCTGGGTTCAATCCCTGGGTCGGGAAGATCCCCTGGAGAAGGAAATGCAATCTACTCCAGTAGTATTGCCTGGAAAATCCCATGGACAGAGGAGCCTGGTAGGCTACAGTCCATGGGGTCACAAAGAGTTGGACACGACTGAGCGACCTCACTTACTTACTTCACTTAACAATTATTAAACAAGTGAACTGAAAGAAAAGCTACAAAAAGGCTTTCTTCTCAGGGTGGCCTATGATGACAGAATCACTTGCCTTGAGAGCCTGTTAGAAGTGCAGATTATCAGGCTGATCTCACACCTGCTGAAACAGAATCTGCATTTTAGCAAGATCTAAATTGATCCTTGGTGGCTCAGATGGTAAATGAAGGAGACCTGGGTTCAATCCCTGGGTCAGAAAGATCTGCTGGAGAAGGGAATGGCTACCCACTCCAGTATTCTTACCTGGAGAATCCCATGAACAGAGGAGCCTGGCGGGCCATAGTCCATGGAGTTGCAAAGAACTGGACACGACTGAGTGACTAAGCAGACAGAGTGATTCCTATAGGCATTTCAGGTCTTACTGAACTGTAGTAGCTTCTCTTTGTTGAGAACACTAGACTTTTACATAGTCATTTTGCTTTCTCATGCCTTAAGGCTTTTAATAGGGATTAATCAGCTCACTTTTAATAACAATGTCTAATGAATTATAATTAACCTAATTTTCTCAGCCGTGGTTTTACTATGTTTCCAGTACTCAGTCAAGCCTCCAAAAGGTGATGATTATTTAAAACAGTAGAAATCACATAAAAATAAATAGATGACTTGCTCAGGTCTTTTGGTCCCTTGAATTTTACAGTCATGCCATCTTTTATGATGACTGACTTAAATGCAAAAGATTATAGTTACCTTGTTCAAAGATACATAACAAATTGTTTTTAACCGGCTTATTTTCTCGTGAGCGAAAAGCAATTTATAATCACCTTTTTTTTCTTAGTTTGTCAACATTTTTTGATTAATTACCATAGGTCATTTTGGTCATGCTCAAAATATATTAAATATACATGAAACAGAGAAGATATATATATATATATATATATATTTTTTTTTTAGAGCTGTACTGAACAGTTTGTGCTATTGCTGGGACTACTGTAAGACTTGAAGTGCCCCATATCTATAAGCTTGTTAGAATTTAAAGAAATTTATAACAAAGAAGTGAGTGAGTGAGTGAGTGAGTGAATGAAGTTGCTCAGTCGTGTCTGACTCTTTGCGACCTGTGGACTGTAGCCCACCAAGCTCCTCTGTCCATGGGATTCTCCAGGCAAGAATACTGGAGTGGGTTGCCACCTCCTTCTCCAAGATAACTAAGAAGCATGTACTTAATTACAGCATGATGGTGGTGGATGTTTAGTCACTCAGTCATGTCTGACTCTTTGTGACTTTTTGGACTGTAGCCCACCAGGCTCTTCTGTCCATGAGATTTCCCAGGCAGGAATAGTGGAGTGGATTGCCATTTCCTTCTCCAGGAGATCTTCCTGACCCTGGGATCAATTCTGTATTCCATATGCTTGCCTGCATTGCAAATGGATGCTTCACTGCTGAGCCACCAGGGAAGCCCTAATTATAGAATAAATATAATATAAAGTGCACTCCTTTCAAGGATCATTCTCATTTCTCCTCCTTCCTGCTCCTGACCTTTTATACCCACACAGACAGAGAAGCCTTGGAAGCTGGATTCTGTGGGTCTCCATCCCAACCCAGAAATGAGGGTCTGTAGGACCCAGTGACAAATTTTAACCAACAAAGGCTAATTCCTTTCTCCACCACAAGTGTGTGCTAGGGAATGAAAGCTCCTATGACAAGCAGGACCACTCAGCATTGTCAGATTGTCTATTATTGGAGAGTTAACAATAGGTTTTAGAAAAATCTTTCTCAGTCTGCAAGACAGCTGCAAATAAAAATTTATGATCAATTATCCTGAGTATTCAGAAAAACAATCACAGAACCATAAGCTTTCATAATGCCAGAGGTCCACAAAACCCCTTTTAACAAAGATTATACTGAGAATTAGAAAAATTCTCAGATACGATTTTTTTAAATATATCTTTACTACCTGTGGGGAATGGTAAAATACATGAATGTTAATGTTTGTAATAGTATGGCACACTCTATATATTTACAATGTTTCCTATTCTGAGGCATATACTGTTACCAGTGAAACACATGTATAGAAGATATAAAGCAAAAATACAAATAAATATGCATCTTTCGTGTGCTTGGTTTCTACTGGTGATGCACGTGGAATTATCCATCAAGTGTATCCACAATAAATAAAATGAATGATGTCTTTTTATATTGATATTACCTGTATTCAAGGAAGTGCAGACTAGGTCTATGAATAAATGAAGAACTAGAATAAATAATAAAAACAAAGTTAATTTGAATTTATGAATTAAAGTATACTTTTTTTTTTCCAGAAATGAGTGGTTTCAATTCTCCCTATGAGGTCCTATAGTAAGGAAATTCTGATCTTTAGAAGGTCACTGAAAATAAACACATGAAAGCCAATAGCAAAACAGCAAGTCAATTTTAACTGGCTTATTTCCTGATTAAAAATTAAACATATATATATTCAGGGTTCCCCTTATGAGTCCTTCCATTATTTAGAAATTGATGCTTCCATGTTTTAGAAATTGATGACAAATTTCTTATAGCAGATAAATCTTAAAAATTAGTTATCGATTACTTTTATGACAGTAACAGAAAATAATATGGGTCTTGAGAGGTAGGAACCAAACCTCCACGTTTCACAGGTTTAAAAAGACCACTCTTTAGAATATATATATAACAAAAATCTGAATTCAGGCAGGGGGCTTCAGTTAGGGATTTTTTCTTAGAAAAAAAGGAAAAATGTTAACTATATTTTTAAAGAAAGATCAGCTCATTTTTAAGAGGATCAAATAGAGAAACTCAAAATAATTGTGAATGAAATTAAAAGCCTTTATCCTTAAGAATGATAAACTTATATTATGCTTCCTGATAAACAGTAAAATTTAAGGAACATGAGCCAAACTTCTTGAAGAGATTTCTAGTCTTCCCCATTCTGTTGTTTTCCTCTATTTCTTTGCATTGATCACTGTATGCAGAGTACATCATGAGAAATGCTGGGCTGGAAGAAGCACAAGCTGGAATCAAGATTGCTGGGAGAAATATCAATAACCTCAGATGACACCACCCTTATGGCAGAAAGTGAAGAGGAACTAAAAAGCCTCTTGATGAGTGAAAGAGGAGAGTGAAAAATTTGGCTTAAAACTCAACATTCAGAAAACGAAGATCATGGCATCTGGTCCCATCACTTCATGGGAAATAGATGGGGAAACAGTGGAAACAGTGTCAGACTTTAATTTTGGGGGGAGGACTCCAAAATCATTGCAGATGGTGATTGCAGCCAGAAATTAAAAGACGCTTACTTCTCGGAAGAAAAGTTGTGATCAACCTAGATAGCATATTAAAAAGCAGAGACATTACTTTGCCAACAAAGGTCTGTCTAGTCAAGGCTATGGTTTTTCCAGTGGTTATGTATGGATGTAAGAGTTGGACTGTGAAGAAGGCTGAGTGCCGAAGAATTGATGCTTTTGAACTGTGGTGTTGGAGAAGACTCTTGAGAGTCCCTTGGACTGCAAGGAGATCCAACCAGTCCATCCTAAAGGAGATCAGCCTTGGGTGTTCTTTGGAAGGAATGATGCTAAAGCTGAAACTCCAGTAGTTTGCCACCTCATGCGAAGGGTTGACTTACTGGAAAAGATTCTGATGCTGGGAGGGATTGGGGACAGGAGGAGAAGGGGATGACAGAGGATGAGATGGCTGGATGGCATCACCAACTCAATGGACAGTGAACTCTGGGAGTTGGTAATGGACAGGGAGGCCTGATGTGCTGCGATTGATGGGGTCGCAAAGAGTCAGACACGACTGAGCGACTGAACTGAACTGAACCGAACTTGGGAAGGAAGGTCTTTTGCTGCCCACCATTCCCAGACACTCCCATACGGACATTTGTCCTGATGGGCTGTTCTGTTTCATCATTTTTGCAAGTGGCAGGAGCTATTGAGGCAGTAGGTTTGCCTTAGAATTTTTGTCCTGGCATATTACCAACAAGAGGCCCCTGTAAGCAATGTCTTGCTTATCTGCCTTATACTTTGGGAACTTCTGTTTTTCCAGTGTCCCTCCTTTGGCATCACCTATTGGAAAGAAAATGTTAGTTGTTCAATCGTGTCTGACTCTTTGTGACTCCATGGACTGTAGCTCACCAGGCTCTTCCATGCATGTGATTTTCCAGGCAGGAATACTGCAGTGGGTTGCCATTTCCTTCTCTAGGGGATATTCCTGACCTGAGGATCAAACCCAGGTCTCCCACACTGCAGGCAGACTCTTTCCCATCTGAGCCACCAGGAAAGCCCCACCTATAGGAGCTATGCCACAGATCTGTGCCGCTAATGAAATTTGGGTAGTGGGCCAGCTCATCTTGGAGAATCTATATCAGTTGCAGTTTCTTCCAGCTTGTTTCACTTCCAAATACAATTTTGACTGTAATATGTATTAGCAGAAAGCTGATTTGTTGAAATGATTACTCTGAATTACTAGGGGAGAAATGATGGGCTTTATTTAAAAGATTAACTTCAAAAGAGATAAAGTGGATTTCCACTTTCATAGCAGAGTTTCAGATTTGAATTATATGTGCTTTCTCTCTAGATGAAGAGACAGATACTTAAGGAAACATCCAGAGCTTCTACAAGAATGATTGTGGTACGGCAGTGGCAGTTTTGCTGTTCAAATCTCAGATGTCTTCCAGTGTCAAACAAGAAGGAAGAGAGACAGCAGGACCAGTAGTATGAAGTAGTACTTTGATAGGAATTTTTTTAAAAGAAATTAAAGAAGTGGAAGGAATGTGGTTCAGTCCCAGGACTGAATGATTAGTGCTTGTCCCTGTTCCCTGATCCAATGGAGAAGGAATAGGCTACCCACTCCAGTATTCTTGGGCTTCCCTTGTAACTCAGCTGGCAAAGAATCACCCTGCAATGTGGGAGACCTGGGTTTAATACCTGGGTTGGAAACATCCCCTGGAGAAGGGACTAAGTCCATGGGGTCGCAAAGAGTCGGACACCACTGAGCAACTTTCAGTTTCATTGTTCCCTGTAGCCCCTTTCGATTCAACAGTGAGTTATCTCATTCTCTGGTTAATTCCCATAGCATTTTCCTTGTGCCTGCACATAGTTACTGGAGAAGGCAATGGCACCCCACTCCAGTACTCTTGCCTGGAAAATCCCATGGACGGAGGAACCTGGTAGGCTGCAGTCCATGGGGTCTCGAAGAGTCGGACACAACTGAGCGACTTCACTTTCACTTTTCACTTTCATGCTTTGGAGAAGGAAATGGCAACCCACTCCAGTGTTCTTGCCTGGAGAATCCCAGGGATGGGGGAGCCTGGTGGGCTGCCATCTATGGGGTCGCACAGAGTCGGACATGACTGAAGTGACTTAGCAGCAGCAGCAGCACATAGTTACTCCTGTTACCTTATACTATCTTATACTCATCTCCTTTATTGAGTTGGAAGCTCCTTGAAGAGAGAAAGATAACCACCTCACACATACTTTTATATTCAGCAACATATAGCATAGGAGGAAATTTTTTTTAAATTAGAGAAAAATGAAAAAATCTTGAGCACATATTATGCATTAGGCTGATGCAAGTTGTTAGTATATAAAAGATACATTAACAAATGTGTATTCCCTACTTGACTTTTGAATTAATTGATATTAATCCAAAATAGGTGGGGGTAGACAAAATAGCAACTTGATTTTTGTTAAAGTGGAACCTGGAGAAAAGGATTTAGAAGTTTCCTAAAGAAGTAGGCAGAATTAGGCAAATGCTCAGAGCTGGTTATAAGTGTAATGGGAAAACCTATGTCTTCCCGATCTGAGGTCCTGACCTACTTAAACATGTATCAGAGCAAACCAGCAAGGCCATTTCCTGAAGGCCTTTTGCAGATCCCAAAGAGAAGACAGGAAGGTGAACTGAATTCTGTATTCCTTTCCCCAAACTCCCCAGATAGGGAAGTAATTCCTTCCCTGGGAAGAAGGGAATGAGTGATCTCAGGACTGAGAATATCCCTCTTCTTATGGTCATGAAGTAGGGGAAAGGAGCCTTATCACCACCAAGTTATTTGCCACAGTTAGTGAATGTCAGATTAAATATTCAAACCCAAAGTGGGTGTTTTGTTCAACATGGTCCACAGTGTATGGGCCAGACACAGAATTTGTTAGATGGATGAATGGATGAAAAGAAAGATATTTATATAGCTTTATGTTTCAAATATGATAAATACCAAGAATTTTAAGTGATTCATAGTTTTTTTTTCAACATAATGAATTCCATATTAAAATGTGTTGATAAATTCAAAACAATTTTTAATATATGAGGATACACTACATGGGAATTTTCTCAAATTGTTCTTCATTTTATATTGCTCCCCATCCCCCCGCCAGACTGTCAGCTCAAGGAGGTAAGGGAGCTAGTATTACTCTTTGTGCTGTGCAGTGCTTAGTCGCTCAGTCATGTCTGACTTTTTGCAAACCCATGAACTGTAGCTCATCAGGCTCCTCTGTCCATGGGGATTCTCAAGGTGAGAATACTGGAGTGGCTTGCCATGCCCTCCTCCAGAGGATCTTCCCAACCCAGGGATCGAACCCGGGTCTTCCTCATTGCAGGCGGATTCTTTACAATCTGTGTATCTGTATATCCTCCCTAATACCAGCAGAAGTTCAAGAGGCCCTTTATAATGACTATTAAAAGAAGCAACATAGAAAAGTAGATAAATCCTTAATAATGATTTCTTCAAGTGGAGTTTTATGAACTCAAAAACTAAGATGTGTGTATTATGTATGTAGATAGATGGATAGACACATACAGGGATGGAAAGATAGATGGGGGTATTTTATCAAGTGCCAACAGCTTCCAGTATTTGCTACAATGTTTTTAGTAAGTTGAGGAGGCCACAGAAATGCTCCATAACTGTGTAAGGAATTAATATAAAGACTTGTTAAGTCTTTCTGAGCTAAGAAGAACATAAAATTTAGGCTTAAACTTCAGCAGGAGGAATATAGATTACATATAAGAAAAGCTTTCTTGATAGTTAGGCTTCTCAAAACTGTGAAAAGGACGTGCAGAACCTCCCTGATGGGAGATGTCTAATATCAGGATAAACAAGGAGATCGTTTCGATTTGGTGCTGCTTGGAGGCAAGGAGCAGACCTAGGTGAGCTTTCAAAGCATACAGTATAATTACTCGTGTGTGTGTCCTTAGTCACTCAGTCGTGTCCGACTCTTTGTGACCCTTTAGACTATAGCCCACCAGGCTGCTCTCCAAGCAAGAATATCGGAGTGGGTTGCCATTTCCTTCTCCAGGGGATTTTCCCAACCCAGGGATCAAACTGGGTTGATCTGGATTTGCTGCATTTCTAGTGTCTCCTGCATTGCAGGCAGATTCTTTACCTGCTGAGTCAGCAGGGGCCATATCTCGAAGCTTAATGATACTGAAACACTGTGATGAAAGAAACCAAATTTTGCATTAATTTAGTTACTCTTAGGGCTTCCCTGGTGGCTCAGATGGTAAAGCGTCTGCCTGCAGTGCGGGAGACCTGGGTTCCATCCCTGGGTTGGGAAGATCCCCTGGAGAAGGAAATGGCAACCCACTCCAGTACTCTTGCCTGGAAAATTCCATGGACTGAGGAGCCTGGTAGGCTATAGTCCATGGGATCGCAAAGAGTCGGAAACAACTGAGCGACTTCACTTTCAGTTACTTTTTTTAAAATTTATTTATTTTAATTGGAGGCTAATTACTTTACAATACTGTATTGGTTTTGCCATACACTGACATGAATCTGCCACAGGTGTACATGTGTTCACCATCCTGAAACCCTCTCCCATTTCCCTCCCCATATTACCCCCAACACAATGCTGAACTAGTTACCCAATAAATGCTTATTGACCATAATTGGAAGAATGGCAATTGGAAAAAGAGCTTGATTTTGTTCTTAGCTCTATAAAAGTAAACCATCTGGCAATTGGAAGAAATCAATCAGTTTCTTCAGGTTTTAATTTATCTCCTTTGTAGATTGTAGTCTCTATGAGCTGAGGGTTTCTAGGCCTCTGTAGCAATTAGACTCCATGGTTCTGATTAATCTGCTCTGTATGCAGTTCATACGGCCTATCAATCTCACAGAGGGGAAATACGAAAGAAAGCTTGGTTTCCAATATCACTTCGTCTATCAATTAGCATTTTGAGACTGTTCAAATCATTTAATTTCCTAGGGATTCCACCTATAAAAACTTTTGTTTTAGTCAAAAATTCTATAGCTCCATATATAACTACAGTTTGCTGAGATACATTGTTTATTCACATTATTTCTAATGTGTTTCAGAAAAAAAATGGCTAAAATATTATCAAATTACTTTAAAATATTTTGACTGTCAATTCATTAAACAATATACCCTTAGGTTCATTTATTTCTTCCAAATGGAAAACTATATCCCAACAATCCACTCAGTATTTATTATCTTTGTCAGTTCACTGATTATAATGTACAGCAATGCTAATTACCATTAATTTAGAAAAAAATCCTTGACTCCATGGTACTACCATGCTCAGTCACACTAGTTATGTTGCCATGCCAATAATTTAGATATTGCACATGGAGAAATGTCAGAATTTTCAAACTAAGATTTTGATCAGCCCTCTAAAAGTAAAAATGTGATTTGCCCTTTCAAATGAAACAGATCTGTTATCAGCAAATATTTACATAGATCTACTAATAACCAAATGGTTAACTAGTCAGACTTTAAATGACAAACCCAGCATGATTAAAAGTTGTACATAAGGAAATGAATAAGAAGTGTACTGACTATGTCTGTATGCATTTCTGACTGGTTGGACATGTACTTTTTCATCTATTTATTCATTCAGCAAGCATTTATGGAATTCTGCTAGGCACTAGACACCTGAGATGTGGTTATGAAAAAGTGATAAGACATGGCTCTTACCTAGGAGATAGTCTCGATCTTGTAAGTAATTCTAGATAGTCTAAATGTTTAAACAAATGCAGTGCTCTGGGAGAAGTTTTATATGAGAAGCATATGCAACATGAAAGAAAAGAGAATCTAACTTGTAGCCTGGAAATAAGAAGCAATAGGTTTAGACTCCCACACAAGGACCATAGAAGTTGGCATCAGACACAGAATATAGAATAGCTATGTGCAAAATATCAAAAGAAAAGGATACAAGTATAAAAACTGAACATACAACACAAAGGAACTTACTGATTTGAGAAAAATGAGACTTCTAAAGATACAAAGCTAAATTGTTGATATTTGAAACTCAGTAAGACTGAGCATATGTAGTAAAGAGAGAAAGAAAATAGAACATATGAAAGCAGCATGTGAGATAGAATAAGGTCCAGCATATGTACAATCAGAGTAACAGAAGAAGACATTTAGCAGTATCCTGCCTGGCTTCAACCCAATAGATGCCAATAGTACTCCCTCCCCTCAGTTGTGAAAATCAATGTCTTCAGACATTGCCAAATGTCTCTGGGGGACAAAATTCCTCCATTTGAGAACCACTGCCATAAAAAGCAAATGAGAAACACAAACTACTGGCCTATTTCACTCATGATTATAGATGCAATATGATAAAATTATAGCAAATTGGGTTTAATAGCAAATAAAGTGACAAAATCCAGTTCTATTTTTTCCCTGAAATGCAAAGATGGTCGCATTTTTGAAAAGTCTTAAATATTTTACTGATATTAACAAATTAAAGAAGAAAAATTTATGTGCTACATATATATAAAATCATATATATATATATATTCTCAGTGTTCAGTGGCATGCAGTTATTTGTACATTTAATTTACACATTATAATAATCTATCTGCAGAGTGAGTTAGAAACTGTGTTTTAGGTTCATTGCTATACTTGACAGAAGGGGATACTCATGTACCTGAACTAATCAGAAGCCTTTTCCACAAGTTTATAGCTCTTTAGAGAAAAGGTTAAGGAATAAGATTAGCCATTTATAAATGCTTCAATTCCATTGAACGGGTAGAGTCTAGATGTATTTTAATGCTACAATAAATGTCTGCTAAAATTCTGATCTGTATTTTAAAAAGCAATTCAAGTGGTTAAATAAAATTTATATAAATGCAAAGAAGGAGTCTCTTTAAATGATTGTTTAATTCTATATCTTCAGCATTCAACAGAATAGCCTTTGAAACCAACCAACCTTTACTGTTCAGTTCAGTTCAGTCGCTCAGTCGTGTCCAACTCTTTGCAACCCCATGAATCGCAGCACGCCAGGCTTCCCTGTCCATCACCAGCTCCCGGAGTCTGCTCAGACTCACGTCCATCGAGTCAGTGATGCCATCCAGCCATCTCATCCTCTGTCGTCCCCTTCTTCTCCTGCCCCCAATCCCTTCCAGCATCAGAGTCTTTTCCAATGAGTCAACTCTTCGTAAATACATATGAATGACTCATTAGTGTCCTCACATGAATTGAAATGCCCATTTGCAATGGCTTTAGGATAGATTTAATTTCAAAACAACCTCTATTATTTTTATTAAATTATGATCTGAGATCATTGCATGTTCAACAATCCACCAAAATGAATCATTAACATCACTATATCTATCAAATGGTCATTCAAAGAAATGAATAAGAAAAGATGCTAGGAAGTAGAGGACTGAGAAAGGTAGTTCTTTATTGGCAAGTTGCTCCATCCCACACTATCAATCCCAGTTCTATATCTCAGTAAATAGGAAGTCAGTGTTAATTTAGTGTCAAACTCTTAATTCTCACAAATAACCCAAGTTACCTTATATATTGTGCAGAAATCAACATCAGTTATATGAAAGCATGGAAATCACTTCTCTAAATATGTTATTTATATGAACAGTGACTAATTTCAATTAAAATATGAGATGATTGCATATAAATAAATCAGTGGATATAAAGTTTAACATGCCTTACCAGACTAATTGTTGCTATAAAAATAACAACAATAATTGTCAAATGTAACACAGCTAATTGCTCTACTGGCATTTCAAATGTATCATAATAATGATCATGTTGATAATAATAATACTCAGCCAAAAAGAAACAAAGAGTTCACTGCTTGTCAGGCAGTGGAGAGGGTTGTGAATATGATATTCTCATCAAGCAGATCATGCTAACTTCAATGGGCATTAGCCTACCTATCATTTGGACACCATGAGGTGGTGATCCCTCTGGTTCTCTGATATTGAAATCATACTGAAAACATCATTTCAGTCTCGTCAGAAATAAAGATGATCTCACTTGAATGAAAAAGGACCTAGTTGAATTTAGGACTTGCCTTTATAAATGCACACCTTTATAGACAGAGGACCGTGCCTGGAATGAAACTTGTCTCAGAAAGTTCCAGATGTAGTCACCTTCAAACATATGGTTGTCTACTTGCAGCCCATCCTGTTGCTATGTGCCAGGGATGGTCCAGAAGAGAATGAGCTGCACTGCTTCCTGAGAATCTGAGAAATTCTCCAACCTACTCACATCCATAACTTGTGCTGTCTTGGCAGTCCCAACAAACCCACAGCCCTAGTCCCAGACACCTTCAGTGGAATGACTTCTGTTTCTCTTGTTTTCTCCCATTAACTTACTCATACATGTCCCATTAGGAATTGACATTGTCAAGGGAAAAATTGAGTTTGATTTTGTAGTCAATGGGGAAACCAAATAAATGCATTTCTATGTGATCTAAAGAAAAAGGCTGAATACATTAAATGCTCAAGCATTTAAATGGTAAAAATAGATAGGGAGAAAGTCAGAACAGTTAAAAAGCATGGTACAAGAGATTACTATATTTTGGGTATCTCTTCTTTTTTAGAAGAAGACAATGAAGGAGTCTCTGGTCCCAAATACTTTCCCAATCTGAGAAACAATGTGGTCATAAATTAGAGTACAATTCATAGTTATCACTTGAATACCTACTATAGCCACTCACTATGCTAAGCGCTTTAGATACATTATCTTATTTAATTCCCACAGTAACTTTTGTGGTTTTTGGAGCTACCATTATCCTAAATTTTACAGATGAGGAAAGAGTCTTAGCAAGATTAAATAACATGCCCAAGGTTACAGAAATTGTAAGTGACAGAGTTGAGACTAAAATCCAGGTCTCTTTGAATTCAATGCACTTAACCTCATTCTATAATGTCTTAAAATACTATTCTGTAAAGTTTTTGGCTTATGTTTCAATCTTTGCCTCTAATCAGTGAGCTCCTTCAGGGCAGAATTTATTTCTCATTAATTTTTATATCCCTAGAGCAGGGAATAATGCCTGATAAAGAGCAGCAACTCAGTGACTGTCAAATGAACAAAATGATGAATTAATAAATAAAGGAAGGAGGGAATTAATTTTAAAAGGAGTGAGAAAATGGAAGTTTGTGGGGGAAAAGCTAATTCTATATAAAAAATACTGTTTCTGTGGTTGCTTTTGCATCTCTTTATTTCTATTGTAACAAGACACGAGTATTTTATGATAAGCACTATTTTCACTTTAGAATTAAACAAAATGCTTCACAAATATGTACTTTACCCAAGGATTTAAATGAACAATTGAAATTCCATAATCAGAACATGACACAGCCAAACCAGTGTATAATCATATGTTTCTTATAATAAGCTACTTGGAGTGTTCTTAGGGTTACAATTTTGTAGTCTAGACATGAGAGGAAGATCTGTGCTCTTGACAACATTCAGCCCAGGCATTTCAACTGGCTCTGGATCAAAGATATCCCCTTCTTTTGCACTACATAGATGCTCTCTTATCAGGAAGCAGACAGTCCCAACTCTTACCTCTACATCCATCTTCCTCCAGCTTCTGGCCAGCTTGACACTTGCAGTAATAACTGCCAATTGTATTATAGCATTGGTCCTGACAGCCACCATTGTCAGTGCTACATTCATTTATATCTGCAATTGAATATATAAAGAGAAATTAGCTTCCTATAGCTAGACACACAAAAATACTTCAGTGGCTCTCCTAAAAATAATACCATCACAGCATGACATCACCATTTGACCTCAGATGAAATGAGATAAAATTATAATACCTTAGTTTAATTAACACACTCCAATTTTGGTGTAAAGAAAAAGACAGGTCATAATCTTTGGTATTTGATATAGTTTTGAACACTGTCCTAAGGGCTTGTCTAAGTTTAGGGAATTTGGAGGCTTATGGTGCAGATCAAGAAATTTCACATCCGAGTGATCATTTCAGGATGAGATTGAGAAGAGGAACTAGCAAGTTAGAACACAAGGTCACTTATTTATCCATTAAATGATTGGTTGTAGGCTTCTCAGATAAATAATCATTGAAGTACAAGCTGGAATCAAGATTGCCGGGAGAAATATTAATAACCTCAGATATGCAGATGACATCGCCTTGATGGCAGAAAGTGAAGAAAAACTAAAGATCCTCTTGATGAAAGTGAAAGAGGAGAGTGAAAAAGTTGGCTTAAAGTTCAACATTCAGAAAATGAAGATCATGGCATCTGGTCCCATCACTTCATGGCAAATAGATGGGGAAACAGTGGCTACTCTATTTTGGGGGGGCTCCAAAATCACTACAGATGGTGATTGCAGCCATGAAATTAAAAGACGCTTACTCCTTGGAAGGAAAGTCATGACCAACCTAGACAGCATATTAAAAAGCAGGGACATTACTTTGCCAACAAGGTCCATCTAGTCAAGGCTATGGTTTTTCCAGTAGTCATGTATGGATGTAAGAGTTGGACTATAAAGAAAGCTAAGCACCGAAGAATTGATGCTTTTGAACTGTGGTGTTGGAGAAGACTCTTGAGTGTCCCTTGGACTGCAAGGAGATCCAACTAGTCCATCCTAAAGGAAATCAGTCCTGAGTGTTCATTGGAAGGACTGATGAAGCTGAAACTCCAATACTTTGGCCACCTGATGTGAAGAGCTGACACATTTGAGAAGACCCTGATGCTGGGAAAGATTGAGGGCAGGAGAAGAAGAGGACGACAGAGGATGAGATGGTTGAATGGCATCACCGACTAAATGGACATGGGTTTGGGTAGGCTCCAGGAGTTGGTGATGGACAGGGAGACCTGGTGTGCTGCAGTTTATGGGGTCACAAAGAGTCAGACATGACTGAGCGACTTAACTGAACTGAATTAAATTGAACTGAACCACTATATCTTTAGGTCTTCCCTGTAGCTCAAAGGGTTAAGAGTTCTCCTGCAATGCAGGAGACCATGATTCAATTCCTGGGTCAGGAAGATCCTCTGGAGAAGGGAATGGCAATCTACTCCAGTATTCTTGCCTGAAAAATCCCATGGTGGGGTACAGTCCGTGGGGTCACAAAAGGTTGGACACGATTGAGCAACTAACACTACTACTATATCTTTGGCATTGCACTAGAGAGTGTAGGGGAAGGTAAAAGGGTAATTTCATGATTTCCAGTGGTTCAAATGCAACTTGGGTGGAGGACTAAACAGAAGTGTGATGTGGTTTTGTCCATGTGCTGGATATGTCCACAGCCCACTTCTTAACTTGCGGTCAGAAAGCATCCTTACAGATACGTCTTGATTTTATGTAACCCCAACCAGCTTGCAGTTGTTAAGCATTCCAAATTATCTGTAGGTTCAATAGTGAGTGGCCTATTCTGCTCAAAGTAGCCACTTCTGTATGCTGACTTGCTGACAATGGTATTTGTTTTATGAGGTAATTGTGGCTGGAAGAGAGAGAGGGTGGAGAGGGCAGAAAGGAAGTGGGAGGTAGCAAGTAAAGATGAGAGAGTGAAGAAGAGAGAGACAGGGGTGGGCAATAAGTTAAGTCAGGACCAGCCGAAGAAGCTGACAATGTAGAAGCACTGCCAAAGGGGAAATGAGTCTCCATCATGGTAGAATCAAGACTGCAGAGCACTGATAACTTAAAAAAAATGACGCAGAGTAGGGTTTGGTGCACCTCAACTGGATAAAACTGATTTTGCCTGAGGCCTGGCTCTGCAGCTGTAGAAATAAATTTTATTAGTTTTTAGGTAAATTTTTGGAGAAGGCAATGGCACCCCACTCCACTACTCTTGCCTGGAAAATCCCATGGACAGAGGAGCCTGGTGGGTTGCAGTCCATGGGGTCACTTCACTCTTCAAAGTGAAGAGTGACTTCACTTTCATTTTTCACTTTCATGCATTGGAGAAGGAAATGGCAACCCACTCCAGTATTCTTGCTTGGAGAATCCCAGGGACAAGGGAGCCTGATGGACTCCTGTTTATGGGGTCACACAGAGTCGGACACAACTGAAGCGACTTAGCAGCAGCAGGTAAATTTTTATTGAAGTGTGCCATACACATACAAAAGTAAAGATGTCTTAAGTTTGTTAGGGGAAGCACACTGACTGAAGCCGCCCACCCTGGCCAGGCCCCTACTAACCATTTGCATGAGTTGTTTTACAACAGGAGGTCCTGGTAAGGAACATGGAACTAATAAGCCACCACCAACTGGAAGAGTTCAGGAAAGGTCAAAAGGAGACACCACGTGTCCGACCACCTCCCAGAATCCTTCTTGCTGGTATCCATCTTGGCTGAGTGATGTGTGCACCACCAGGAAGGACTCTGAGTCGAATGATTGGCTAAAGACAACTGGGAAACTAAGCCCATCACCATAAAACCCAAACTGCAAGCCACATGGCAGAGCAGTCCTTCTGGGTTCCCTTACCCTACTGCTCTCTACCCTGGTGCCCTTTCCCAATAAAACCTCTTGCTTTGTCAGTGCATGTGTCTCCTCAGAGAATTCATTTCTGAGTGTAAGACAAGAGATCACTTTTGGGCCCTGGAAGGGGTCCCCCTTCCTGCAACAGTTTGATAACTTTTCAAACATAAAATACAGCAATGCAACCCCAAGGAACAGACCATTGCTAACACCCAGAGTGTTCTGCCTAGCTGAAGGTACAACCGTCCTAATCTTTAACACTATAGGTTAGTTTTGTCTTTCTGAGTTCTACATAACTGATCATACTGTGAATATGTTTGTGTCTGTCTTCTTTTGTCCAGTATTCTGTTTGTGATTATGAGACTGTACCTGTAGTCTGTTCATTTTTATTCCTGTATATCATTCATATATATGAATATACCATATTTTTTATTTACCCATTTCATAGTTAATGGGAATTTACCTATTTTCTTATTTTTGGTTATTGTAAAGAGTGTCTCGATGAACATCCTCACACATGCCTTTGATAGACCTACATAAGCATTTCTGTTGGGTAATATATCTAGGATTGGAATTGCTGGGTCAAAAGCTATGTTAGATTCTGCTTTAGTAGTACAGCCAAATAGTCCTCTAAAGAGGCGATTCTAATTTACACTCCCATCAGTGGTGTGTTAGAGACCAGATGCTACTTGTCCTTTGTAGTGCTGGGGATATTCTATTTTGTTTTTCATTTTCGCTCTTCTGGAGAGTATACAATAGCATCACATTGTAATTTTAATTTGCATTTTCCAGATGATTAATTAGGTTAAGCACTTTTTCGTGTTATTGGCCATTTGGATAAAATCTTGTTTAAGTGCTTATTCAAATATTTTGTCTATTTGTTCAATCAATTCTTAAAATACTGGTTCTTTAACTAGTGGGTCACATAGAATCTAGAGAAACTGTAGCTGTGTTTATCCTTGTCTGGCTTCTGAAATTATAAAGATACATTTTAACATTTCACTGTAAGGAATACTGTGTAATGTAGCATTTTTTTAAATAGATTACTTTTATCAGATTAGGAAAGTTCCTGTCTATTTTAGTTCTTAAGTATTTGTATCACAAAGAGGCCATTTTTCCACTTTTTTCTATTATCTGAAAAATTTTGTTTAAGGTTTTTTCTTACTTAAATGTTTGGAAGAATTCAAAACATTTTGGGCCTGTCTGGGCCTGGGATTGTGTTTGTATATGTGTGTATGTGTCCATTGACTTCTAATTATTGATTCCACTTTTAAAATAAATAAGAATAAGAATATTTTCATTTAAACATGTTAGACAAATTTGTCCATTTCATATAAATGTTCAAGTTTGTTACTGTTAATCTATTCATAACATTCTCATACCATCTTTTTAATGCCTGTTCAGTTTGTAGCAAGGTTCTTTTCCTATTCTTGAAATAAATAATGTGCATCTTCTCTTTTCATCTCCATCAGATTTTCGCCTATCTATTTATCTAGTTGGAAAAACCTGAATGAATAATTTGGCCAACCCAATATCTTCATATTTTCCAAGGACAAACTTTTGGCTGTATTGATTTCTTTCAGTGCTCTGCCTCAAAATTCTTGATTTTGAAATTTAGTTAACTGAGTTTTGGCTTTTCTTCTTTAAAAATATTTCTGATTACCTATAAGTATAAAACAAACCATCTTTAAACTAAGTGACTTATAGAGGCAATTTACTATTATCTTTCACATTTCTGGGGATTGGAGAGTCACCTGGGTGGTCCTTATTTGGGTTTCCACATATGCTAGCAGTCAGGTGACAGCTTGGGTTAGATTTGCACACAGGTTTATTCATTCAGATATTGGGATTTGGGCTGAGATTTGGGCTTCCCAGCAGCTCTAGTGGTAAAGAACTCCCTGCAATGCAGGAAATGCTGGTTTGATCCCTGGGTCGGGAGGATCCCTTGGAGGAGGCAGGGCAACCCATTTCAGTACTCTTTCCTGGAGAATCCCATGAACAGAGGAGCCTGGCAGGCTACAGTCCACAGAATCACAAAGAGTTGGACACAACTGAAGCAACTGAGCATGCACACAATTGGAACATATGACAGGCTGCTCGGGCATCTCTATTTCCATATGCCTAACTTTGAATTTCTCATTGCCTGGTGGTTTCAGGATAGAGACATTTTACCAATACATGGTGGTTATCATTACCCAGAGAGACAATTCTAAGAGAGCCAAACAGAGGCTGTAAGGCTTCTAACGACCCTGCTTTGAAAGTCACATAGCGTCCCTTCTTAGACATCTATTGGATAATGCAGGCACAGATGAGCTGAGATTCCAGGAGATGGAAGAATTTCTTCTCACAATATGGGCTTTGTAGGTGTGTCCAGTGAAGCGAGACATTAATGGTAGCCTTCTTGGAGAGTATATCACCCTGATATGCTCATTTAAGGCTATACATTTTCCTAAAAATAAGTATTATCTGCATCCCACAGGCTTTGCTGTGTTATGACTTAATTATCATTCAACTCAAAATACTTCCTAATCTAAATTAACATTTTTTTTGTTTGGGTCATTTTAGGTATATTTGGGGGGGTTTCAAACATTTGAGGAACTTCGAATCATCTTGTTATTATGAAATGATAGATTAAATCTCCTGTGTACAGAGAATAGGTTCTTCATGATTTCAGTTCTTCAAGATTTGTTAAGTCTGGATTTATATTCCAGCATATGGTCAATTTTGGTTTAAAAAAATCTATATTTACTTGCAAGTAAAGCATATCTTACAGTTGCCAGGTGCTATGTTTTCTGTACGTATATATGAACTTATAATTATGTGTGTATGTTAGTTGCTCAGTCGTGTCTGACTCTTTGCGACCCCATAGACTATACCCAACTCCAGTACTCTTGCCTGGAAAATCCCATGGATGGAAGAGCCTGGTGGGCTACAGTCCATGGGGTCGCTAAGAGTCAGACACGACTGAACTACTTCCTTTCACTTTTCACATTCATGCATTGGGGAAGGAAATGGCAACCCACTTCTGTTCTTGCCTGGGGAATCCCAGGGACAGGGGAGCCTGGTGGGCTACCGTCTATGGGGTTGCACGGAGTCGGACACGACTGAAGTGACTTAGCAGCAGCAGCAGCAGCAGCAGCAGCAGCAGACTATACCTCACTGGGCTCCTTTGTTTATGGAATTTTCCAGGCAAGAATACTAGAGTGGGTTGCCATTCCCTTCTACAGGGGGTCTTCCCAAACCAGGGATCGAACCCAGGTCTCCCACATTGCAGGCAGATTCAGATATTTCAAATACGTATGATACTTATACATTTAGGAAAAATGTATAATCAAGTCAAGTTTATTAATCATGCTTCTCATATCTTTGTATCCTTATGAATTTTGAATGTTTGTCAATATATCAGTTAGTGAGAGGCATCGTAAATTCTCTCTGATTTTACATTTGTTCTTTTATAACTGCAATTTTTGGTTTATTTTGAAGCCCTAGTATGAGTGGCAAACAAGTTTAGAACTGCCACATCTTCCAACAGATTAAACCTTTGCTATTGTAAAATGTTCCTCTTTAGCTCCAGCTACATATTTTTTTAATTAAAATTGAGGTATTAGAAAATATGGTCCTGTCTAAGACATGACTAAGACACTTTGTCCATGCCAAAAAATTCTTGATATTTGGTCTTGTACAAAAACTCCATTAGACATCTTGTCCATAAGACATCTGGTTCATACGAAAAGGTCCCAGATACTTGGTCTTGTCCAAAAACATTTATTTTTAAAATTTTACTTTTAAATTTTTGTGTATTTGCTAAATTGAGAAATTATATTCATGTATCTTTGTATGTGTTAGTTTAAATAACTAATATCTTTAAACTATCATACTATATCATTGACTTTTAATGTAATTACATATTTGGATTAAATTTACCATTTATTTTCTTATTTTTCTAAATTTTCATATATTTTACATTACTTTTACTCTCTATATCCTTTTAAACTTATATTTTTAGTATTTTATATGCACTCTTTATTAGGTTGTAAGTTAAATATTACTTTACTATCCTTTTAGTGGTTACTGTAGATATTACAATATCTATTATTAAAGTCTAATATAAATTAGTATTTTAATCACTCCCCTGACAAGCCTAGAAACTTATACTTTAACATCTTCATGATTTTACTACTTTTTATATTATTTTTATTATGTTTTTGAATTTCAGATATTTAGAAGGCATAAGGATTTATTGTTGCTATTTTACATAGTCAACAGTAATTTAGCTTTATCCACATATTTGCTTTTCTGATATTTATCATTGCTTCTTTTACTTTTACTTATATGCTTCTTTTTGGAATAATTTTCCCACTGTCTGAAAACTGCTTTTAGTGTTTCTCTTCCTATGGATTTGCTGGCAATGCTATTTTTTCAGATTTTGTTAGGAAATGACATTTTTTCACTTAATTTTTAAATAAACAAAAAATACAGAACATTTTCAGATTTACAGAAAAATTGCAAAGGTAGAGAGTTCCCATATACCCCATTTATTTCATATTCTATTAGTATACATGTCTACATTAGTATGGTACACTTGTTTTAATTAATGAGCCAATATTGGTACATTATTAAATAAAATCCATACTTCATTTAGTCTTTCTTAGTTTTTAACCTAACTTCCTTTTTCAGTCCCAGGATCCCTTCCAGGGTAACATATTACATGTAATTGTCATGTTCCCTTAGGTTCTTGTTGGTTTTAATAGTTTCTCAGATTTTCCTTGCCTTTGATGACCTTGACAGTTCTGAGGAGTACTGCCAGGCAGCTTACAGAATGTCTCTCAATTTGGATTTTTACGATGTTTATCTTATTGTTTGACTGGGATGATGTGTTTTGAGGAGGAAGACCACAGCGGTGAAGTGCCATTTTCACGATCGTATCAAGAGTACACACTATCGACACCTGACTTAGCCCTGTTGATGTCAGCCTTGATACCCAGGCTGACAGTGTTTGTCAGATTTTTCCACTCATTCTCTTCCTTTCTGTACCGGTATTCGTTGGAATGAGGTCACTAAGCACAGCTGACATTTAAAGAGTGCAGATATCCTTCCTCCTGCTTCAGGGTGAGCTATATATGTAAGTTATTTGAAACTCTTCTGTGCAGGTTTGCCTATTCCTCCCATTTATCACACTATAATTTTTGAAAAGTATCTTCAGTGGAATAGAATCATAGATTGACAGCCATTGTCTTTAAGCATTTTGAAAGTGACATTTCATTATCATTTAAATTTTCTTTTGCAAGTAATGTGACTGTTTTTCTCTGCCTACTTTTAAGATTTTCTTTTTGTTCTGTTTCTGATGTTTTGCTATGATATGCTTTAATGTGTGGTGGTTCTTTTTTTTATATATATATAACTTTCCTCCTTGGAATTTAAGGTACATCATAATTTTATGGTTTGATGTCTTTAAGTTTTACAGAAATGGTTTTCACAATTTTGCCCATTTTATCTCTCTTCTTTTTAGCACTGCGTAACACTTATTTGTGAGACTTTTGATTTTTATGTCACTTTTCTTATGATATTTTGTGTTTTGTTCTACTGTTTTTTTTCTTTATTTACTTCCATCTAGATATGGTCTGGAGAAGGCAATGGCACCCCACTCCAGTACTCTTGCCTGGAAAATCCCATGGACGGAGGAGCCTGGTAGGCTGCAGTCCATGGGGTCGCTAAGAGTCGGACACGACTGAGCGATGTCACTTTCACTTTTCACTTTCATGCATTGGAGGAGATGGCAACTCACTCCAGTGTTCTTGCCTGGAGAATCCCAAGGATGGGGGAGCCTGGTGAGCTGCCGTCTATGGGGTTGCACAGAGTTGGACACGACTGAAGCGACTTAGCAGCAGCAGCAGATATGGTCTACTGACCTGTCATTTAGTCATTAACTCTATAAAGAACTGTTCATAATATACCTTTAGTTCTATCTACTGCATTCTCCATTAAAGTTATTATATTTTTCATTTCTAAAATATATAGTTGATTATTTTGTAAATTCTACCTTTAGGTGAAACTTTTCATTTCATCAACAATTTGCTCATTTTTACAAATCCACTCTTTTTTGACTTGCTTTATAATATTGAAGCTGGATCCTGTAAATATTTTTACTTTACCAGGTGGTACAATGATAAGCCTTAGTGAAGGGTACTGTAGGAATGCTGTAAGAGGAAGAGACATTAGTTTGACTCCAGTGTTTTCTGTTTCAAAGGCATGTACACTGCAGCTGTCAGCAGGCTACTTCCCTCTCATTGGGAAGCTTACCTATCAACAAGCAGCTATTTTTCCAGTGGTCCATACCCTTCAGCAAGTCTCACCAGTGCTCCATCAGCTTTCCATTGAATCTCACTGCCACCCCAGTGGCAGGTTTCTGCCCACCATCCCTGGCCAGCAGCACCTCACCAAGCTTTCATACCACCCACTGGGCAAAAACTAAACCTCTCCAATTAGATGTAAATTTCAACCTGGTGTGAAAACCAGGAGACTGTTTCTAAGTTTGTTCCTTTCTTGGACATTCTCCTTCAGTCCTGGACATAGTGACTTTTCCCTACATCTGCTAGTCCTATATTTTTTTAACATTCTTTTAACAATTCTTAATACTTTATCTCTAATTTCCAACTAATAAGTTGTATAGTATGTTTTCTTTTTTCCTGATTACTTCTTTGCTGTGGTTTCATAGTCTTACTCAACTCTGGGATACCTTATCTCCAGAATTTTGAGCTCTCAAACTTTGGATTCCATGATAGGTCTGAATTTGAATTTACATCTTCCCAACCTAGTGAGGCTGATGACTCTTCTTCCTGCTTTTTCTTCCTATTAGCAGCAATTTTCTTCTCATCTTTAGGAATTTCCTACTATGTCACTAATGAATCAGTCCCTCAAGGGGAAACCTTGTCTCACTGATATTCCTGGCTGCCATGATATTCTCCAATGTCTTCAGATGAGTGATTTTTTTTAAATATTACATACCACTTTTCTATTTGTTCTCAGGTAGAGAATTGGCCTGTTACTATATAGACCATTGTGGCAGCAAAAGAATACCTGTTTACACTATTTCTTGATCCCTCTTACTTTTCTTTGCATCAAACCAAAGAAAACTCCATTAATGGAGGCATTATGTGCTTGTTTATTTTTCTTACAACATGAATCAGTCAATAAGGCAGGAATTCATGATTAACAAAGAATATGAGACTCTAAAAATAGGTCCAGAGCATTGCAAAATATCATAGAGAGAAAGAACAGTGAAAGCTGATTTCCTCAGAAATATCTGGGTACAAGTTTACATATTATTCTCTAAACTTAGTGGACTGGAAAAAAAAAAAAAGGGAGATATGTTGGGATAGGTCAAGTATCAAGAGTCCTGTGATTTCACATTTAAGAATTTGTCCAAATATATATTCCAATGGAATTCAACTCTGTTAGCACCTTTCCATACTTAATATCACACAGACCTCATAATGAACTGACAAAATCTTTAAAATTGTACTTATTCAAAAAAGCTATGGTCATTAAAAAGAAAACTGAAAGTCACATATATGTTAAACAAAGCATTTATTACAACTGAAATGTTCATCAATATGGAAATAAGTAAATTAAATGTATCACTTCAGTGCAGTCATTACAAGTCATAATTGTGATGGCTATAAATCAGCATGGAGAACTATTATATTGAAATAGATTACAAATTGTTTCTCAGTTTTAGTTACAACTATAAAAGGTACATATTCTTATGAAGAAAGCTTGGAAAGATTAAAAATTAAATAATTTGACATAATAGTAGAGTTATATCTTTTAAATTTTAGTTTTGGATGTAATATTATTTGTGCCATTATTACTTTAAAAACTAGGTGTGAGATATATGGCAAAACCAATACAATATTGTAAAGTAATTAGCCTCCAATTAAAATAAATAAATTTATATTAAAAAAACAGAATAAAACAATAAATTATATAATTTTTGGTAACCATTCAAAGGGAAATGATTTTTTTTTTTTGGAGGGATAGATTTTTGCTGTCATTAAATTCTTATGGAAATCTGTTTGAACATAGGCCATTGGATAAGACAATGAACATTTTCAGCAGAGGCTTTTCCAAAATGTTAACATTTTCTGGGCTTCCCTGATAGCTCAGTTGGTGAAGAATCCACCCGCAATGCAAGAGACCCCAGTTTGATTCCTGGGTCAGGAAGATCCCCTAGAGAAGGGATAGGCTACCCACTCCAGTATTTTGGGGCTTCCCTTGTGGCTCAGCTGATAAAGAATCTGACTGCATGGCAGGAAACCTGGGTTTGATCCCTGGGTTGGGAAGATCCCTTGGAGAAGGGAAAGGCTACCCACTCCAATACTCTGGTCTGGAGAATTCCACAGACTGTATAGTCCATGGGGTTGCAAAGAGTCAGACATGACTGAGCAACATTTTCTACAATAATTTTTGACTAATATTGACCTGTACTAAAAGATAAGGCCTAACCTGAAAGTGACTGTTAGTCATTCAGTCACCTCCCACTCTTTGCAACCCCATGGACTGTAGCCTATCAGGCTCCTCTGTCTATGGAATTCTTCAGGCAAGAATACTGGAGTGGGTTGCCATTCCCTTCTCTAGGGGATCTTCCCAATCCAGGAATCGAGTCAGGGTCTCCTGCATTGTAGGCAGATTCTTTATCATCTGAGCCACCAGGGAAGCCCAAGATCTAACCTAGAACAGCATATTATGACAAAATTACTTCAATTGAAAGCTGAATCAATATCATCCAAATTGCCTCTGCCAGATTTTTACCTGAAATAAATGTAGAATTTTTAAAAGAAAAGTAATGCTGGCTTGCATACCCCAAAGAGGGCTTTGAAAAATAATCTATGCTTTTGGACCATATTTATACTTTCTATGTGTTTTCCAGTTCATCACAGTCTTTCTCACAGCCTATTCCTTCTCACTTGTTTATTTTATTTCATTCATTTATTTTATTTAACTGGCTCTAAAAGCATCTGACTTGACCCTTCCTGGTCTGAAGACCTGGCTTCAAATCCTTGAAGATTCACATATCTCTGTCTGGGAAGGCCTGGATAGGAATGGAGAGAGGACAAGGAGAAGGAACACTGTAGCATAACTTCTCTAATTCAATAAGTGGGTTGACTTGCTTGTACTGCTTTTATATTGGGTAGCTCTCAACTTAAAATCTGTTTAAATAAATTGGTTGTTTTTGCTACTGAAAAATTTGAAAATCCTTTTCCTAGATTGTGATATCTGATCATGGGAGTGTTGAAGACAAGGCTTTTTACTCCTAAAGAATGTAAATAAATGCATCTCTACAAGATAATATGAGAGAAAACTGTCAGTAAAGATACCCAGTCTTGATTCTAAAATATTAAAATAACAAATATCATGTGGAAGAATCCCTTTCCACATATGTCTATTTACAAATGTCAAACTGAATTTACCATTCAGAAAACTCATAATCAGATTGATAAGATAGAGTTTACACATGAGCAAGAGTTAAAGAAATAAAAGACAAAATAATTAGTATGTAAAATAATTGGTAAAAACAGTATGTAAAAACAACATTAAAAGGGCTTAAAATACCTCCTGCTCAGGAAGAATTTTATTAGCACAAAAAACAGCTAATGATATTTTACAAATATGTTTTATTTTTTGGAACTAAAATAACAGAAGTAGTAAAAAAATAAATAAATAAAAGAAAGAAGCTGATAGATAGCCCTACATAAACTTTAAAGTCTATCATTCTGAGACCAAAATTAAAAGACAAACAAGAAATGAAGATAACATTGACACATAAAAGGCAAAAGGGCAGAAGTCATTAATATATTAAAAAGCTAGCATAAATCAAAAGGAAAAGGTGAACTATTCCAAACAGAAATGTGGTACAATGAAATAAACTGAAAAAAAAATCAAAAATACAGATGTCTAGTAAATGTCAAATGTTTTTGAACATTATTAATAATCAAATAAATTAAAACGAAAATAAAGTTAATATTATTCCTTCCCTATTAGATTTACAAAGATTAAAATCAATGCTAATGTGTAAAATTATAAGGGTGTGATAAAGGAATACACCATACATTCTTTGCTAGTAAGAGCACAACTGAGAAATACTTTCTGAGATTCAAGGGTCCACAAAAATCTGTATATACATGCATGTATTTTTCCACCAAGCAATTCTTTCCAGAATATATCTTAAGGAGACAGTCAAAAGTGTCCATAATGATTCCTTATTTTTCAATGCCAGAGTAGCAAAAATAGAAATTGAATATGAATAGTAGTAAGTATGTTATGACACATGTGAATCAAGGACCACTATACAGCAATCATGTTTCAGGAGAATTTCTATCTCTGCAAATGTTATGACACACAAAGAGTGTGTATATTTACATACATATATACATATATAATGGCCATCCCACATATCTTCTTATCTGTCAATACATTTTTTAAAATGCAAGGACATACTCAAATTTGCTAAAGTGCTTATCTTTGATTGAAGTGATTGCAGATGGCTTTTGCTTTGTTTTATTGCTATACACTTTAGTGTTTCCTAACTTTTTTACAATGAACATACTTTCAGAGAAACAGCACAGTAAATGCAATATATATATATATATATATATATTCTTTTTTTTTTTTTTAAGTTAAGGCTAAAAGGTTCCTACCTCCTTCCTTTCCTTTTTTATATACTCTCTGCCATGGTGCACAATTATATCATTTTTAGTGTTTTTACTTGAATTTTAGAATATGTAGTTTGCTATTAAGAAGTAGATGAATGAGCCTTATAATTTTGCTTGTTAAGCTGCTTTGTAATGACCTTAAAGTGCTCAGTGATATAGAAGGTTGGCATTGTATTCAGTCTGTTTCCTGTGGCCAAGGCTGTAGCAGCCAATGAGTTGGACGGTCCCTACTCAAGGCAACAATGCATGTGAATGCTTCTGATTTCTGGAGTAATCTTCAAGTTCAAATAATAAAGATAGCATTTTAGAATATGCTCTGTGGAACTTAAACAAGAGATCACTATCCTCCTGAAACCTAGACCCATGTTTATGCTCAGTCGTGTCTGACTCTCAGCGACCCCATGGACTGCAGCCTACTAGGCTCCTCCATCCATGGGATTTCCAGGTAAGAGTACTGGAGTGGGGTGTCATTTCTTCTCCATTATGTACTAAAGAGTTGATAAAAGCAGAGGGTATCACACTGTTTATAGAGAACCTCCTACCAGGGCTAAAGTACAAACGCTTTAAGGACAAGCAAATATAACAAGCAGGTGAGTTCTCTGAGCAGGCCACACTTTCAAAAGCAATGGCTCTTATTATTAAGCTTAAGTCTGGATCTGCCAGGGCACAGATAAGAACAAAAGTAAACTCCTTTATGAGATATTTGAGGCTAACTTACAGTTCTTGGGCTCTGATGGCTCAGATGGTAAAGAATCTTCCAGCAGTACGATAGACCTGGGTTCAGTTTCTGGGTGAGGAAAAGAGCCCCTGGAGAAGGAAATGGCAACCCACTCCAATGTTCTTGCCTGGAGAATTCCATGGACAGAGGACCCTGGAGGGCTACAGTCCATAGGGTTCAAAGAATCACACACGACTGAGAGACTAACACTTTCACTTTCAATTCATAGTTCTTAATTTTGTTATCTGTACAGTAAGCAGGAAAGGTATTTTATTAAGATAAGACTATTTCGAGGATCAACTGATGTGAAACATTTAAAATAATACAGTTTATAGCTTAAAATAATACAGTTTATAGCTTAAAATAAGCTCTTTAAATAGTAGCTTTTATTATTAACTAAACATTAGCTATTATTATTTATTTATACTTGAAAAGTCAAGTGTGATTCATAGAAAGCACTCGATTGTTCTTGTTTAATTTGTATTGAACATGAATTCAGTCTTAATGTAGATGGAATTATAAATTTATAGTAACATATATCATATTTCTTGCTCTCCAGACAGAAATCTTAAAAACAATTTTGCTCTTCTTCCTATAACACTACTTTTGTATAATCCTGTTGTGTTTATATAAAATTTGAGGTTTTTTTTTTAATTGCCTAAATAATCCAACCAAAAGATAAGCTTCATCACTAGCATCTGTTCACTGGTCAGTTACATACTGACATTACTAAATAAAAAAATAAAACATGCATTTCCAACTGTATTATGTTTTCACCTTTCTTTAAAAAGTAAAAGAAAGCAGGGTGCACATTTGGTGACCTCAAATACTCAGAAAAAACATATATGAAAATATAAAATTTTTACCCACTGAAAAATCAGTGTTCATAAGTAAAAACTTGAAAGTCATTGGATTTGAAGATGGTTCTGAAAACCATGTCAATACTTAAGGACTTAAAATTGCAGTTTTATAAAATACTCACTGCATGATAGATTTCAGGCTGTTTCATGTGTCCAATGTCATTCAAGGTTGCAAATAAATTTGGCCTTTCAAAAGCAAGATGAATGACAAAAATTCTCTGACATATAGCATGTCTTCCAGGTTAGGCATGACAAAAGTTCAATGATATCATCAAGGCTATCAATCCATCTGTAATGACATACTGCAGTCTCTTAAAGAATTAAATATGATGTTTCCAAGAGCAGTATTGCATTTCTGGTTGTAGGAAAAAAAATAGAATTGCAAACACACAAAAAGATGTTAAATTATATACACAAATAAGTTATTAATTTCTATATTTAAACAAATTTGTGAATCTGGGTTTTTTATACTTGACCATTCTCCTAAAACATGCTTTTATTTTGAAAACCACATGATCTATTTAGTCTATAGTTATTGGGTTTTAGTGATTGCTTATACTGCTTTCAAGAACTAGCAAGTACTGAACAGAGCTGGCCACAGAACAAAGTAAAGAGGCAGAATCAGAAGTGTTTCAATTTTTACTCACATTGTCTCTAAACTAAATGTATTTGGTCCAATTTATCATGCATATTTTTGTTCTTATATATCTTATATAAGATTCAGACATATCTTATATATCATAGTAATTTTCAAATCAATAGACTTGCTGGAGTGAAGACCTAAGCTCCTTACTGCAATTAGCTTTTCCAGCAACATTAGTCAATTTCTCTTTAGGTCCCAGAGTTAATGTAATTCTGTATAGGTTAAGATACGACAGTAATCAACATTTCCGGAAAAGTCATACAGTGCAGATATAATTGGGAAATGTATTTAAACAATGTACTTGGTCTTTATGATCTCATTTTGAGATTACAGAATTATGAATGAATTATATTAACAATGCGTGTGTTCTGAATAATTTTGACAATGCCAACGGAATAACTAGTATGTATGATTTTAATTCTAGGACTTTCCTTAAAACAGTGCATCTGTGGCTCCAGTTCAAGACTTCAGCACCTTGTTCAACTCTTAGACACTAAGGAACACACTGCTGCTGCTGCTGCTGCTAAGTTGCTTCAGTTGTGACCGACTCTGTGCGACCCCATAGACGGCAGCCCACCAGGCTCTGCCGTCCCTGGGATTCTCCAGGCAAGAACACTGGAGTGGGCTGCCATTTCCTTCTCCAGTGCATGAAAGGGAAAAGGGAAAGTGAAGTCGCTCAGTCGTATCCAACTCTTCGCGACCCCATGGACTGCAGCCCACCAGGCTCCTCTGTCCATGGGATTCTCCAGGCAAGAGTACTGGAGTGGGGTGCCATTGCCTTCTCCAAGGAACACACTGAGAACCTCAAACAAAAGTCTTGACCTTCATGAGTCTCCTAAGGCCCATCCAAGCTCCTTCTACTATTCATTATTGGCAGTGGAAAGAAAGGAGGAATGTGGAAATGTGTTAGACTGCCACAGAGGAGGATCAGTCCTTATAGTCCAGTGACCTCACTCTTTATGTGACCCCTAGACAAAAAGGAAGAAACAATCACAGCTATAAGGCAACATGCATTTAACTTCATTCAGCCTCTGAGGCTCGAAGTTTGAATCCAAGTTCTAACTCTTCTGTGAGAAACTGTGCAATTCACTTCACTTTTGTGAGCTGTCTCTTATTCATTTGAAAAAGAATATGATGACAATTCATAAAATGTTGACAAATATAACTATGATAGCATCTACAAAAATGCTTTGCAAATTTTGAAATGTGATATAAATGCACTCATGTCCTATACACAATTGCTTTGTTTTTCTTTCATATTTCTACCAAAAAACTTTTTTAAAAGAAATTTAAAAAAAAAATTAAAAAAAAGAAATTTGTATAGCAAGAGGAATTGTGAAACAATTAATTAGATTTTTTAATTGAAATATAGTTGATTTATTTTGTTGTTGTTATTTAGTTGCTAAGTCCTGTCCAACTTTTTTGTGACTCCGTGGACTATAGCGTGCTAGGCTCCTCTGTCCAAGGGATTTCCCAGGCAAGAATGCTACATTGGGTTGCTATTTCTTCTCTTATATATTATATATTTCTTCTTCTTATATTATTATATTATATATAATATATATTATATATATATCTCATATATTATATATATTTCTTCTTCTTATATATTGCCAATTATATATTGCTTCACATAACTAACATTTGTATATTTACATCATATTCTCATATTCTGGGTTACATCTAAACTTCACAAACCAGGGAAGTAGAGTAGGCCTTATTTTTAATGACAGTACAATACAACTTTCTAAATTAAGGTAACCATCGTTGAGAAACTTCTATCCCAGTAGAGTATTAAGAAATCACATGAACCTCTGTCACTTAAAATAAAATGAGGTCGTCTAAATCTATCTTTTAGCCAGATTCTCCAATCTTCTTTATAGGACATGTCCATCATTACCAATGTCCATATCTACCAATCATTGGACAGTCAGTTTTTGCAATGATGACAGGTGATATGTTTATGATCCCGTTAAACATTTTCTTATTCTTCCATCATTTAATTTTCAGTCATAAAAGGAAAAGTTCACTATGCAAAAACATTTTCTGTTCTCTCAGAAATAATGATTTGTAAAGAGAGATTTTTGCAGCACATCCATGTAACATGAAGGCTTTACTTAAACCTGAGTGTGACTGTTGCAGGCTCAGTCATGTCCAACTCTGCAACCCCATAGACTGTATCCCCGCAGGTTCCTCAGTCCATGGAATTTTCCAGGCAATACTGGAGTGAGTAAAATTTGCCATGCCCTCCTCCACGAGATCTTCCTGACCCAGGGACTGAACTCATGTCTCTTGCATCTTCTGCTCGGCAGGCAGATTCTTTACCACTATGCCACCTGGGAATCCCCCTAATCCTGAAGGAATGTGCAAAAATCTTCTGGAACTTCACTTTCTGGCTAAGGAGTAAGAGTGGCTCTGGAGTCAGAGTGGGTCCAGATTCCGGCTCTAATACTTGTCCACTGTATGACTGTTCCTGCTGTGAGCCAGCGTGAGGAATCCCACCCATGGCAAAGGTCATTAGGAAGGAAGCCCGACAAAAACGCAAAGGCGTGATCTGGCTTCAGGGGTTCCCCCTGTTTTCCTGAACATCTACCCCCAAAAACCAGAGTCTGCCTGCCTTATTGTACTGTGCTTTCCACACTTCTGACATAACAAGGGGCCATCCCTGACCACTTTCCTCTAAAAAGAATTAACTTAGGAATCCAGTTAACAGTCTCCTGCATATAAAAAGAATGATGGCTTTCTAACTTACCTAATTGGTCTGCCTGGACTTTTTACAACTTGTGAATTGTTTACAGCCCCCCAATCACGAGAGGCATGAAGCTTAAAGCATCTTAAAGATACAGAGCCTTTTCCAAAAAGCTAAAAATCATATTGGTAGAGGGATTTCACTGTTGAGTCAATGACTGCTGCCAGGCCTCCATATTCTTTATCTTTTAGCATCTGGAGGATATTAATCAATGCAATGGGATGCAGAAATAGGAATATAGTAGTTTTGATGTTAGCAACACTAGACTTTTGAGTTAATTACTTTTCTCTTTGTTATAAATCACTGTACTTCTTTCATTGTTATAAATTGTTTCATCTTTGCTATGTAAGAATGTAACTTTATTTAGTGCTTTCTGAGAGTGGCACGAGACTTTGGGATGAACAACACAAATAAGTCTTCTGGTTGACAAACCCTTATCAGAAAAGGGCTGTAAAATGTTAATTGGCCTTCTGGCCAGAAGATGATGTAAATCACGTAAGACTTGTGTATACAATTAGGTATGCAGAGAGAAAGCCTGGTCTCGATAAGAGTCAGGGCTGCTGATGCTGCATAATTTTATTTATCCATTGATCTCTATGTACAAAAAAAGGTATGAAAGGCCTTTCTGGACAATAGAGGATGAGCCAGTCACTGGACTGGTTTCCCCCATGTCTTACTCTATTTTCTGGCTGAATTCCCATCTCGGCCGTGGAGGCTCGCCATGTCTACTTACTTGCCCCGGCTTTTATGTCCCGTGAGAGAGGGAGCCCAAGGCGGGGCACCCTCCGCTATTCAAATGAGCGCCAGTGGCCTAACGTAGATGGTGCAAACTTCTTGTCCTGGAGTTTTATTAGTTCTCCATGTAAACCAAGTTATTCAGCCTCTTTTCTCCACCTAAATTTTCCTACTATACTATTTCTTCTTAATTTCTTTTATATTTCTAAATAAATAAGCTTTCCTTTCCTACGCCATCTCCCCTTTGAATTCCCTGGATCCACCGGGGCAGGACCCAGGCACGTTCCCAATAGCGTTGCTACATAACAAAAAACGTCAAAATCTGGTAGTTTAAAAAACAACAGTTATTTTATTGTCTCAGTTTCAGTGGGTCTCAGATTTGGGACAGGCTTGGTGAGGTCGTTCTGGCTCCACCCATGCAGCTGTAGTCAGATAGCAGCTGGAGGTAGAAGACAGAGGGAAATGGAGCTGCTGGGACTAGCCAAGCACACCTCACTCTCTCTTTGTAATCTCAACATTGCCCAGAAGGTCTCTCATTCAGGCTACTTCGGACTTCCCCAAAGCATACTGGTCTCGGGCAGGCAGACTGGCAGCATTTCAGCTCAGGGCTCCATTGCAAGTGTTCCAGTGATCAAGGTGGGTACTGTATCTACTTTCTGGACCTAGCCTTGGAAGTCACTCACTGTCACTTCTGCCACATTCTGTTGGTTTCATCAGAGTCCCAAATTTGTCCAGATTCAAGCAGAGGAATTAGACCTCCTCTTTTCATATGGAGATGGCAAAGTTCAATAAGAACATGTGGAAAAGGAGGCATTGCTGGAAAATAAAATCTTTGGAAAATACAGCATCTATGGAAAATAAAATATGCTCAGTGAGCTTGGTAAAGTTAGCTAACTTTTCTGTCCCTCAGTTTCCTTATCTATCAAATAAGTATAATAGATGGCCCTTCACAGTATTCTTGAGGTTTAAAGGAGTTAATTTAGTTTAGCTGCTCAGAACAGTGCAAGATGTCATTTTCATACATTTTATTTTAAATTTAAAATTTAGATTTTTATTATCATCAGTATCTTCAGGTCTCAATTCAAGTATCACTTCTTCTGTGGAGCTTTCCTACTATTCACAGTGACTTTTCATTCTCTCTTCAAGCTTACTATGACTTCATATTGCTTCTTTTATAATCTACAGATTGTAGATTAGAGATTGTATTCTAATTGTTCAGTTCAGTTTAGTCACTCAGTTGTGTCCAACTCTTTGATTGTATTGTAATTCTATGTTCACAGGCCAAGATCCTGCAGTGTACGCTGAACTTCCAGGAGCAGGAAACAAAATGATTGCTCAGAAACACAGGTTTGTTTATCAGGGATTGACTTAGACCAAATTACGTGCTCAAACAGCAGCAATGAAAATGTAGATTTTAAAAATGGTGACAACAAGGTAGGATAACACAATATAGAGAAGGTAGGATGTACACAGGTAATGAGTGTCTGACTTCCACTTGGGTTTACCCTTCCATCAAAGCTTTAAAGGTTACAATTGCCTTAATAAGGGGCTGTAGGAGACGGTGGGATTTACAGATGAGAAAACAGAGGAGTGAGTTGAAAGCTTTGGGCTCCAACATCTAGAAATTAGATGAAATTGGTTGTAACAGACTAGCTAAAATTCAGCTAGCTTTCTTATTGCTGTAATTTCACATTTAAAGTGTCCATAATTAAAAACATTTGCTGAAAGAAAACTTCATTTGAGAATGAACATAAGCTTTGAGCCTATAAACAATATAAATCTGCAGCATTCTATTCATTTTAGAAGAGAAATCAACATTAATGTCAAACGAATACAGCAAAAATGTCTGTCCTCAGGTATCATATAGAAATCTACAAGATCTTGAGTAAGAGGAAGACTGCCAGTGCCTTTACCAACAAGAACGTACTTGTAAGTCATAGAATAGCCATGCAAAATCATGCAGGACTTGGTCTCCTGAACCAAGAGTAATCATTTAAATCCAATAAAATGAGAAGCTCATAATACATTAAAATTTCAAAAAGCCATTTGTGAATAATACAGTTCTTTGTTTTTTTTCCTACAGAGCTCAGAAATGTTTAAAAATGAATCTTGCAGTTGAACCCTAGGAATGTCAGATCTCAGAAACAACAGACAAAGAAACTCTAATTAGCTGTGATGAATGTTGATTATAGAGCACGGATATAACAATGATTACAAAAGAAAAAAAAGAGGTGATGCATCAGGCCCACATACCAAGTGTGGTTGTGTAATTAGTGAAATTTAATCACAGTAGGCAAATGTGATGTTTTAGTATCTGTACCATTTTGCGGATTTGCAGGCAGAACTGTTCTTAGAAAATTCAAAAGGAATAAAAGCATTTCTTTTTTATATACTGTATCTTTAAACCATTTAATACATGAAGGTCCTTCCTTCTTGTTCTTTTTCCACCTCCTCCCCAGTCCCCACAGAAAACCGATTTCTTTTTCAGCAAACACTCTTTATGAGGCTGTTCTTTACAGAATGTCTCTAGCTCATTAGGGTTAATAGGAGATACACATATGTTCATAGAGAAAAAAGAGGCTCTGTTTTATCTGATATATTTGAATTTAAAGATATGGCACCTCATTTGAGTTTCTAAAGAAAACAGAATATAGCAGCCGTGCCTAAAGATGAAGCCAGGAATAGAATTTACACTCTCAGGTTCTGTGTGACATCAGCCAAAGCTTTGCTGGTTCATGAAGTGAAGGTGCCAGTCACTCAGTTGTATCTGACTCTTTGCGACCCATGGACTATAGCCCACCACCTCCTCTGTCCACGGAATTCTCCAGGCAAGATTACTGGAGTGGGTTGCCATTTCCTCCTCCAGGGGATCTTCCTGATCCAGTGATCGAACCCAAGTCTCCTGTATTGCGGAAGATTCTTTACTATCTGAACCAATAGGAAGCCTGCGGGCTCATGAATAAAACCAAAAAATATAAAAAGTCCCTTGGCCAGCTGAACTCCCACAAAAGATTCAGTAACCTGTTAAGAGGTCACAGGGTTTATCCTGAATGAGGGTTTGTCTTGCAGCTTGCTGTCTTTTGATTTCCTGATTAAGTGATGGATGAGAAGAGGTCACCCAGGCAGTACCGAACCAAATAAAAATTTTTTAAAACCCTCACAGAAACCTTGGCTGGCCCACATTATTCTCAGCAAGAGATTTCTGCTTTGCACTGATTACTTATAAAATCTTTTCCCTAAGCAAATTTTTTTTTTTAAACTAATGTTGTTCTATAATTAGGCGTTTTTGCTGGAATTAGGAGCAAACATGAAAAAAGCTGTTCTTGAAATACATTTGTAGAAGGTATCTGAGTTATCACTGGTGAAGTTGGATTAAACTATATAATTTATCATTACAACAGTGTATATATGCTTGCCCTGGATATTCCATTTAACTATAATAAAATAGAGAAATAACATGAGTCATTAGAAGGTTTCACAGACATACACACATCTTAAACATTAGTACTTTGTGTAGTTTCTTTAACATGTATATATTATAATTTTTCTAGACTCAATCTGATACAATGCAAATTTATTCACCAATATGGTAATTTTGCTTAAGATATTCAGAAATCCATCATCCTGCAACTTTAACAGTAGGAAAGTTTCTCTTTGATGACAAAACTGAACCAAGCAAAATAGATCCTTATTCCCAACAGCAATGGGGAAACCTGGTTGGAGTGGGAGGCAGTTCAAACTAAGTAAGCCAAATCAGTCACTTGGAGATCACTGGATGGGCAAATGGCAGAGACATTGGAGTGAGAGGAGAGTTATCAAGAAGAAGGTGCCAAGAAAAAGCTGGTGGTTATAGAAGACACTGGTCAGCTCAGGGACTCAGAGAAAACTGGTTTAACAGACAACCAGCTACAAGTACTATTCACAGAGGAGGGACAATAAAGTTCCAGAAATAACATTAAGAATGAATGAACTCTTTATACATCAATTACACTTAAAAAAAAAAAAAAAGAATGAATTCTGACAACACTTACACCAAAGTGAAAAATCTTCAAACCACCTGTTTTGACTTCTTAAAATCATAGGTACCAGGATGGGTCCCAGATAAAGTGCTTAATGGAACACAAACCTCTATGAAGAATTTAACTGTCATAGCAAATGCATGTTTTTGTTGGCTGATAAATCAACAGAGGGATAAAGAAGCTTTACAATTTAAGAGCTGACGTAAATTGCTGTGCTGTGATGGCAACTAAAATGTGTAAGAGTCTTTTCTAATAATCTGCAATTACCCACTTTACTGGTATTCTCTGGATGTTTAAATATGAGGGTGAGAATGAAAGCTCTGTTTTATCATAATGCCTTTCAGCATTCTCACCTTTAGCTACAGTAATATGGCATAAGATAAAAGAGAAATGGCAAAAACCTTCTACGCCACCTTTAGAACTATTAAATGTGAAGAACAGCTTTTCAGTAACTTGAGAGCTTTTCATGAACCATGGTTTCAGCACCTTGACAGTGTGAGAGGGCTGAAGAGGACAGCTTGCTGGGGAGGAATGCTCCCAAGCAGGAAGAACATGAGGTCACCAGGAGCATGGATTGGACAGAGTTTCTTTACTCAGAAGACAACCAAGGGCAAAAATAACACCATGGCCATTTCCAAGGTAAGAGAAAATGAGACTCTGTTTTCTGAAAGAATCTGCTATTTAGAGAGTGAAGGATAAGCGAGTACTTGGATTGAAAAGCAAGGTCAAGCTAATAAAAGCAGTAAGTGGAAATTGTCACTCAGCTTAAAAAATAGCACCTAGATTTCAAGCCAAATTAAGGGTAAATTCTAAAGCTACCCCTGCCAAAGCCAAACTCTAAAGAAAGAAAGAAAGAAAATCAGATTCCCTGTGACCCCTCTCTAGCTAGCTTTAGTTCTCTTCCACAGTTACAGCATAATATGGCTTTAAGAATAATGGTATTCAAAGCACTGTTTGCGTAAGGATTCACACTTGCATTATCGTAATCCTGGCAAGCTGCTATGATCCAGACATTCCAAGAGGAAAAATGAAATCCACTGATGTTAAGTGCTTGTGGTCACCTAGCTGGTAAGCAGAGATGTTAGGATAGAAGCCCAATAGGTCTTCAAACAGTCAGTGTAATGACATTTTAAATGCAGTCAGATTTTTGTGCTCTGTAAGTATATATTCTTTCAGTGTTATCCAAATTGATCATTTTTTTTTATCTTTATCAACATCTGTCTGATTTCTCTGACCCTGTGATTCTTGGTTAATTGTCCCCCACTCAGTCTAAGGCAAAATCCTTCTCTGATCCTGTTGTTTCAAGCCAAGGTTACAGTGAACTGCTAAGAGACTTTCTGGGTTTTTTGGCCAAAAGTAACAGTGCAGAGGCAAAGACAATAGGAACCACAACAATGAAAACAAATCTTCCAAATGAGGAAAATAAAACATTAAACTGCCACAGTAACAGGACTGCAGAGAAGTCAGGGGATTGGAGTCAGGACAATCAGAGGTTAGAGCCTAGCACTGAAGACCAGAAAAAAAAAATCTGGAATGTTCAAATTTGAAATAAAATGGTGAATTTCAAAGAAGGAAAGCATGCATATAGTAAGATCTAATTTCCATTTACCATAACCATATGTCCCTAAAGGAGAACCAGGGAGAAGCAGCAATTTGGCAAACATATCTTTTGTGTTTAAGTATCAATTTTGATTTGTGATAGATACATGTCTTTCAAATATTACATTTTTCATAAGTAGAATGATCAGGAAAATAAACTCTCTAAGCTGTTTATGAGCTAAATTCTATTTTGACATCTAAAATAGAAAAGAATTTCAATAAAAGATCTTAGATAAAAGGAAAAAAAAATTAGACACTGCGCTTAGTTCATTTTATTTAAGGACCAGAGTCTCTCAAAAACAGAATCAACTACAATTTGGCATATCATAGATCCCGATTTAAGTTACTTTTATAAAAAGAATAAACGACCTAGACTAAACACTTATACAGGCAGGCACACACACCACTAGTATAGCAGACCAAGAATGGGAGAAGAGACTTGCTTTTCTGAAGCTTGGGAAGTAAGAAGTGCCTCTCACCTTTCCCCTACAACTGCATCTCCCAAATGACAAACCTGCTATTGATCGTGACATACTGTCTGGTACCTGAAAGCTAAAATCCGAGTAATTACTGCTGGTGGTTGAAGAGTCCTGTTTGGGTGAAGGAAGGGCGCTAGATTGAGATCATTATCCAACAACTTGCAATTCCTTAAACTGCTGGTCAACCTGTGTGTCTTTGAAATGAAGCATCTAAAGCATTTTAATTGCAGAGAAACTCTTGGTATAAAAATCACCTCCTGATAGGTGGGCAAATTAGTTCACTTTCTCAGACACACTGTAACTATCCTTCCCTTCCATCTCCTCCCTCTACTCTGCTGCCTCCCAATTCTATGAATCCTCTCCTGCTGGGGACAGTGATAACCAAAAAACTTGTCTCATGAAAATATTGATGAACTTTCTATTTTCTTTTCATGCTTTTAGTTTGTTGATACAATAAATAACTGTCTCCCTCCTGCTTTTAGAAAGAGAAACCAAGGGATCTCCCAGTTTACTTCTTTTATGGGCTGTCTTGAAACATCTGTGCCTTGAAAAGTAGACTCGTTCACATAATTTATCATCAGGAAACTGAAACATGTGCTGAACCCTCCAATACAAGATATGCCCAAACTTATGAGTAAATTCCCCAGGTTTGGGGACTACTTGGGTGAGGAATTGATTTTTTAGGATCTGTACTCTCTGCCACATGATTTCCTCCCCACCATCACCAATTTCACTATTGACACACTTATGTTCATTGTGCATCACTCTTGTATTGTAATAAATTGCTCATAGATTTAAAAACTTAGAAATAACATTGCTTCTTTCTCTGGTTACTTTTCATTTTTTTCTACTTCCTCTTTCAGCCCTCATTCTCTATACCCATTACATCTCTTTATATCTCCAAAACTTCATCAAATTCTTTATAATCTGACAGCTGTTTCTATAATTTTCTATAAAAATACATTCTTAAGTCACCAAGAGCCTTCTGATTGTGAGCCCAACGGCCTCCTCCTCTGTAATTTGCCTTGAGCCAGACCAGGTGAAAAGGATTCTGAGATGATGCCAGATTCTCCCTGTGATACAACACTGCCTCTTTGTCTCCATCTTTTCAATCTGTCATTTCCATTTTACTCTTGATTTCCAAACTAATTGCCCTTAAAAGACATTTGCATATTATCATTCTCTTGCTCTGATCAATAGCTCACTCTCTATCACTACATCAGAACTATATTCTTTTGTTGCCTCACGTGATCCTCCATCAGTCTGTGGACAGAAGTTGAGGGCTCAATTTAAACAAGATTAACCTGGCACCTTAGGTTTTTCCCCGTGAAGAATGAGAATATATAGGATATGAGAAGAGATGTAATATTCTTTATTTGATTTCAGTTGTATTTATATTTAATGTCAAGTTTCAGGTTATACTGTATTCGAACTTTAGTCTTAAAAAAAAACAATAAATTGCCTGAAGGGAAAAAGGTTTTGTAACAGCTGGAAGTATTCATAATCTCATTCTGATAAAAAATATTTCTTATGGTTTTTCCCAATCACCTTGTTTAGAAATGCATTGATGGCACTGATCAGATGCAAAGCTCCAAACTACTGGTACCTACGTCTATGGTTATCACATATAACATAGGGAAATGGCTACCATTATGAACTCAGTTTATTTGTTAATACTTCATTAGTTTCATGTTAATATTTCTTTCCTGAAGCCTAAGCCACAGAGAATTTCATTACCACTACCATTCAGGTGTCAAATCCCTTTCTAAGACACAACAAAGCAAAATCTTTTATAAAAGTGGATCTTTAGTTTCGCAGACAAAAGAGACCATAAAAAAAAGAAGATTAAATCTTCATCATCTTAACTCACAAAGCAGATGCATAGGGAAATAGCATTATTCACCATTTAAATTGCCTAATTAGTTTGGGAGTTTTTTAGTCTGTCCAAAGTAAGGGAATTCTACACTCAGTTATAATGCTAAATGTCCAAAAAGTAGATTTAAGTAAATCCTTCACTGAAAGAAATAAATCACTTCTGTGCTGAGGAAGCTCTATTAAGATACCATCTGAAAGATCTATTGAGCCCTGAAGTGAAATACATACACTTTTAAGAGGATAAACATAGGAAAAATGTCTGTCGTGCTCTATGGTGAATCAGTTCAATTCAATTCAGTCGCTCAGTCGTGTCTGACTCCTTGCGACCCCATGAATCGCAGCATGCCAGGCCTCCCTGTCCATCACCAACTCCTGGAGTTTATCCAAACTCATGTCTATCGAGTAGGTGATGCCATCCAGCCATCTCAGCCTCTGTTGTCCCCTTCTCCTGCTGCCCCCAATCCCTCCCAGCATCAGGGTCTTTTCCAATGAGTCAACTCTTCGCATGAGGTGGCCAAAGTATTGGAGTTTCAGCTTCAGCATCAGTTCTTCCAATGAACATCCAGGACTGATCTCCTTTAGGATGGACTGGTTATATCCACCCAAATGTTCAAGAGCTCCCTGATTTATTCTCAAGTAACAACCTTGAGTCTTTAAACATTGTTCGTGATAGTCAAATGAGAGCATGCACAGGGTTTCAGTATAAGATATCTGCTAGTAGACTTCCTTTTTAGAGTCAAACATTCTTAAAGCTTCATTTACTTTCACAAACAGCATATGTTCACCACGTGGCACCATTCTTGTTAACACCGAAGTAGTAATTTGAGCTGAACAGCTTGGGAGCTCTGTTTATAATAATAATAGTATGTGATGTCAAGTCCTCAGGGTCTCAGATGTCAAAGGTGACCATGAACATAAATGCAAATTCCCAAAATCTGCTCTGCTGGGAAAATTATTCTTAGCAAGCCCAAAGAAGCCAATAGAAACACAAATGCTTGGTCTCCAGCTTCAAATAAGTTCAGGAATTGTCTTTCCAAATTTACTGCATCACCTTCATCTGGTTCTAATGTAACACATGTCTAGTGAATTAGTTCCCCTTGGGGGAAAATTTTGTTGTCTCAAGAGCTTGAGATTTTCAATGAAGTGCCAATGATTTTATACAAATTGTTGAAAGTTTTATATTACAACTGTTCTCTTCCTTTCATATGAGCCGACTGTTTACTTTTTGAGTACCTTCAAACCTTCTAGCATTTCAGGATAATGTTTAAAACATGGCATTATTAAGAAACTTTAAGATCGCAGCTGTGAAAACAGACCTATGTCATTATAATCAGTGAGAAAGTCCCTTAAGTGGGATTTCAGAATATAAAAGGAGCCCGTGCAGAGAATTGGCAGGGTAAGAGCCAAGGAGTGAAAAGAGGGGAAAAAAGTGAGGTGTGTGTGTGTGTGTGTGGGGGGGGGGGTGGCGGGAATCCATCAAGCAAAGAGAGGGGGGTGTTTCTGTTCTTGACAGCCCATTTTAAAAAATGTAAGTAATTCAGTATTTGAGTAGAAGACTTCTTTCATGAGGGAGAATGTATAGTTACTCACTGTATTGGCTTGCATAATCATTTTATATATTACATCTATTAAAGCACTGATTTCTTTCTATTCTAGATGGCTATTTGCTTATCTGTTTTTCTTATAGACTGTGAGCTATTCAAGTGGCTTAACCATATTATATGTATCTTACAAACTAGGACCTAGTATATTGCAGATACCCAAAATTTGTGGTTAAATAAAGTGATAAAGACTAGAAATAGTACAGAAAACACATTTTTGGTCAGACTATGATGCAGAAATGGGAAAATATTTAGGGAAGGAAAACTATTCCATATTAGCACTGTATTAATGGAAAGAAATATCCAATATACATTAACATGCTATAAAGTAAGATGACCACAAAAAAATAAGCAAATTATGCAACACTCATTTGGGAATCCCTCATCTCTCAGGATAGGCAATAGTCCCAAAGTAAGTTTTTCCTCCTGGCCCTGATCTCCCAGCTTTGCAGGTATAGAGAAGGTAGACAATTATATATTATTTGCGTGATAGGTTTTGTAGCATGGTGTCCTGGTAAGTGAAGATAAAACACTCAGAGGTCCCCCTGCAAGAATAGCTCACATAAACCCAAATTGAGTGAGAGGGATGAAATTCCAAAAAGGGGCTCAAAGGGACTGATGGACTGGTGACAGTGGTGTCCTGTTTCAGCTTGGCCCTAGACAATGCCTCTCAAGTCTCTTACCCTGTCTTTTCTTGTAAAATTTGTCAGTTCTCTTCCTGTCTGTAAGGAATTTTCATCTCTCTCCTGAAGGTCTATAATCAGTATCTGCACTCTTAACCTTCTCCCATCCTAAAACAAAATGCCTTCCCTTTAGTCTCTTTCTATTAAAACATTGTCCTTTTCTTTCTTATCCTTTTAATGCAAACTCCTTTATCTCCACTTCCACACCTCTGGCTTCTCTATCCCCTGGACTCTAGCTTCCAGATCCATCCCTCTACAGAAGCTGCTATCCTGACTTCCAATGGCTTTCCAATTGTCAGTTTATGAACACCTTTAGTCCTCATTGTATTGAAAGTTTGATATTGTTGATCTCTCCTTCAACCACTGTTAAAAAGAGCTGGCAATAATAGGTTACTGCTGCTGCTACTAAGTCGCTTTAGTCGTGTCCGGCTCTGTGCGACCCCACAGATGGCAGCCCACCAGGCTCCCCCGTCCCTGGGACTCTCCAGGCAAGAACACTGGAGTGGGTTGCCATTTCCTTCTCCAATGCATGAAAGTGAAAAGTGAAAGTGAAGTCACTCAGTCGTGTCCGACTCTCTGCGACCCCGTGGACTGCAGCCTACCAGGCTCCTCCGTCCATGGGATTTTCCAGGCTAGTTACAGACTAATGTAAATAAAGTGCTTAGTACAGCTTTTTGCACATAGTATGGACTCCTTAAAAATGTTTACTAATGTTATTGTATTAATATTTTCCTCAGTCACCCTTGTGAGTCCTTCTGTGTCTCCTTTTAAATGCAGGCATCCCTTACCCAGTGACCTGATCATCCACACACTGTTGCTGGGTAATCTTACGTCATTTGATTTCAACAACTACCACATTATGACTCTCACATCTGTATCTCCGGTCCAGTGCTCTTGCTGTTGTTCAGTCGCTGATTCATGTCTGACTCTTTGTGACCTCATGGACTGTAGTCCTCATGGACTGTTCCCTGTCCTTCACTATCTCCTGGTGTTTGCTCAAACTCATGTCCATTGAGTCAATGATGCTATCCAACTATCTCGTCCTCTGTTGCCCCTTCTCTTCCAGCTCTCAATCCTAATCAACAGCAGGGTCTTTTCCAATGAGTCAGCTCTACGCATAATGTGGTCAAAGTGTTGGAGTTTCAGCTTTAGCATCAGTCCTTCCAATGAATATTTAGGATTGATTTATATGTATACATCTAACTCCTGAAGGAGATCCCCATTTAAATTGGCAATATGTCATTGAAAGATAAAATCACTCCCAGCTGAGAAAAGACTGCTAACTTCTCTATGGTTATTTGTGTCTTTCTTCAGGTGACTGTCAACTTCCTGTAAGCCAGCTCAATGTCTCATTCATTCTTGGGTCCCTCAGAAACAGTAGAGGGCTCCCAGACAAACTGCAGCCACAAATAAAATTCTACAATTATCAATGTAGAAGGTTTACTTTAATGGGAAATCATATTTATCCCCTCCATGGAACAACAGACTGATTCCAAATTGGGAAAGTAGTAAGACAAGGCTGTATATTGTCACTCTGCTTATTTAACTTATATGCAGAGTACATCATGAGAAATGCTAGGCTGGAAGAAGCACAAGCTGGAATCAAGATTGCCGGGAGAAATATCAATAACCTCAGATATGCAGATAACACCACCCTTATGGCAGAAAGTGAAGAACTAAAGAGCCTCTTGATGAAAGTGAAAGAGGAGAGTGAAAAAGTTGGCTTAAAACTCAACATTCAGAAAACGAAGATCATGGCATCTGGTCCCATCAATTCATGGCAAATAGATGGGGACACAATGGAAACAGTGTCAGACTTTATTTTTTTTGGTCTCCAACATCACTGCAGATGGGATTGTAGCCATGAAATTAAAAGAAGCTTGATCCTTGGAGGAAAGGTATGACAAACCTAGACAACATATTAAAAAGCAGAGACATTACTTTGCCAACAAAGGTCTGTCTAGTCAAAGCTATGGTTTTTCCAGTAGTCATGCATGGATATGAGAGTTGGACTATAAAGAAAGCTGAGCGCCAAAGAATTAATGCTTTTGAACTGTGGTGTTGGAGAAGACTCTTAAGTGCCCCTTGGACTGCAAGGAGATTCACCCAGTCCATCCTAAAGGAAATCAGTCCTGAATATTCATTGGAAGGACTGATGTTGAAGCTAAAACTCCAATACTTGATGCAAAGAACTGACTCATTTGAAAAGACCCAGATGCTGGGAAAGATTGAAGGCATGAGAAGGGAATAACAGAGGATGTGATGGTTGGATGGCATCACCGACTCAATGGACCTGAATTTGAGTAAACTGCAGGAGTTGGTGATGGACAGGGAGGCCTGGCGTGCTGCAGTCCATGGGGTCACAAGGAGTCAGACATGACTGAGGGACTGAACTGAACTGAACTGAACTGAACCCTACCTCACAAATATCCCTATACAGACTGCTATATTTAGTCCTGATTTTTTTTCACAAGGAAGTGTCTGGAATATTTCAATAATGAAAAAAATACATGTTAAGTGGATAGTGACTAAAATTTAGAGATAAGAGCATACTGTTAAATTTAGAAATCAGATGAAACTTTAGAAAAGGTTTGAATAATAATATACTCTATTAAAAGCATGATTTGCTGGTTATTTTTAAAATAACCCAGGGAAACAGGAACTTCTAAAAATTTCACAGCAGCCTAAGTCTAAGACTTGAAAAAAAAATAATAAAGTGCTTGGGGTTGCTACATCTGAAGCCATCACATCCATGGCTGCATGTCAATTTATAATGGTAAACGTGCCACAGAAACAAATTTGTCCTGGGAATTTTCACAGCAATAAATATCACAGTCTGATGTCAGTAGATGGAGTTATGGATCACACCCTCACAGTCTTAGGCCTAGTCTGTGGAATGTGACATGTGTAATGCATATTAGCTGAGACCTCAAATCTTTTCATGCTTCACAAACCAGACCAGATTGGCTGCATTGCAAAGTATATTTGCTGCAACACAATAAGTTGTCCTCGAAAATCACACCCCAGCTGATTGTGAAAGACAAATTAGCTGAAATCAGATCTTCAAGCCAATGTGATACAGTGGGAATGGGGATCAATATTAAAGTCACTGTGATCCACGAAACATAATGTTCTCCATCACTCAAAGGAATGAAACTACTTAAATGAAATGTGACTTACTAAGAGTATCATTAATTAAAATATAAAGTATTAGAAACTCTAGGTTCCCAAAGTGGGATACTACTGGCCTCTAATGTAAAAGTTTTATAATTGTGGCTATTATCTAACATCTTTCTTATGCTTCTTTCTCTTCTCTTCCCTCATCCTCCTCGCCTGAGAAATATAACTCTTTTTTTTTTAACTCGAGAGTCGAATACGACTGAGCGACTTGACTTTCACTTTTCACTTTCATGCATTGGAGAAGGAAATGGCAACCCACTCCAGTGTTCTTGCCTGGAGAATCCCAGGGACGGGGGAGCTTGGTGGGCTGCCGTCTATGGGGTCGCACAGAGTCGGACACGACTGACGCGACTTAGCAGCAGCAGCAGCAGCAGGTATAATCTCAATGAAGCATCATTTTCTGGTTCAGTTCAGTTCAGTTGCTCAGTCATATCTGACTCTTTGCAACCCCATGAACTGCAACATGCCAGGCCTTCTTGTCCAACACCAACTCCTGGAGTCCACCCAAACCCATGTCCATTGAGTCGGTGATACCATCCAACCATCTCATCCTCTGTCATCCCCTTCTCCTCCTGCGTTCAATCTTTCCCAGCATCAGGGCATCTCAGCACTATCACACCTCATTTTACCTTCATGATTCTGAGAGACTGGTATCATTGGCATGTCAATATTACGGATTGCAAACATGAGGCTCAAGGAACCTAAGTAGCACAAACAATTTCAGGAGTAAGCAACAGAGTGAGAAACTGAGGGAGGAGGAGCAGTTAATCATGACTAGTTAAATTCAGACCAGTTCAGTTCAGTTCATTTGCTTAGTTGTATCCAACTCTTTGTGGCCCCATGGACTGCAGCATGCCAGTGTTCCCGGTCCATCGCCAACTCCCAGAGCTTGTTCAAACTCATGTCCATTGAGTCAGTGATGCCATCTGCCATCCAGCCATCTCATCTTCTGTTGTCCCCTTCTCCTCCCGCCTTCAATCTTTTCCAGAATCAGGGTCTTTTCAAATGAGTCAGTTCTTCGCATCAGGTGGCAATAGTATTGGAGTTTCAGCTTCAGCATGAGTCCTTCCAATGAATATTCAGGACTGATTTCCTTTAGGATTCACTGGATTCAATGCAAGGATCCCCTTGCATTTCAAGAGACTCTCAAGAGTCTTCTTCAACACCACATTTCAAAAGCATCAATTCTTCGGTGCTCAGTTTTCTTTATAGTCCAACTCTCACATCCATACATGACTACTGGAAAAACCAAAGCTTTGACTAGATGGACCTTTGTTGGCAAAGTAATGTCTCTGCTTTTTAATATGTTATCTAGGTTGGTCATAACTTTCCTTCCAAAGAGTAAGTGTCTTTTAATTTCATGGCTGCAGTCACCACCTGCAGTGATTTTGGAGCCCTAGAAAATAAAGTCTCTCACTGTTTCCACTGTTTCTCCATCTATTTTCCATTAAGTCATGGAACCAAATGCCATGATCTTCATTTTCCGAATGCTGAGTTTAAAGCCAGCTTTTTCACTCTCTTCTTTTACTTTCATCAAGAGGCTCTTTAGTTCTTCTTCACTTTCCGCCATAAGGGTGGTGTCATCTGCATATCTGAGGTTATTGATATAGACCTAGACAGTATATTAAAAAGCAGAGACATTACTTTACTGGCAAGGGTCAATATAGTCAAAGTTATGGTTTTTCCAGTAGTCACGTATAGATGTGAGTGTTGGACCATAAAGAAGGCTGAGCACTAAAAATTTATGCTTTTGAACTGTGGCATTGGAGACTCTTGAGAGTCCCTTGAACTGCAAAGATATCAAACCAGCCAATCCTAAAGGAAATCAATCCTGAATATTCACTGGAACGACTGATGCTAAAGCTGAATCTCCATTACTTTGCCCATCTGATGTAAAGAGCTGACTCATTAGAAAAGGCCTTGATGCTGGGAAAGCTTGAAGGCAGGAGGAGAAGGGAATGACAGAGGATGAGATGATTGGATGGTATCACTGACTCAATGGACATTAGTTTCAGCAAGCTCCAGGAGATGGTGAAGGGCAGGAAATCCTGGTGTGCTGCAGCCCATGGGGTCACAAAGAGTCAGACATGACTGAGTGACTGAAAAACAACAAGCCATCCAATCTTTGTTGCTTTGTTATGGCAGTCCAAGCAGACTAATATAAGGGGCCACTGATTATAGGGCTAAGATGATACCTTGGATCTCTTTTGTCAAGGAGGTGAAGTTTGGGGACATGGTTTTATAGTCAAAAGAAAGTCAAACAAGGTTTATAAGCTGAGACTATCCCAAAGACCTGAGATTGATGAAAAGATTAAAAGATTTGGTTTTTTTTTTTGTGTTTAGATTGTGATGGTGGAGGAGACACATTTGGATGGTCAGTTTGGATCAGTCTAAGCACAAAATAGTTGGGACTTTAACTGGCTCACTGATAGTGAGAATGACAATTGAAGTAAAGTATATTTAACTTAGCAAATGATTTTCTAAGGGAGAGCCAGGTAACAAGAAAGCTCAGTGATACCAAGTGCTTAGCATGGTAGAGATATTAATAAGGATGTTAGTGTAATTTTTCATTTTAATTTGAACAGCATGACTCTGTTGTACATATAGAATGTAGATGGTAAAGATTTCATCATATTCAACTTGCTTGTTAATGAAAAATACCAGTGATATACATATATACACATAGCAATGGGCAATCAGGCAATGGACAATGGGCAATTAATTTACTGGTAAGTGACAAACTGGTCAATTTATTATAAAAGTGATAACATTTCTGTGGTCATGTTTTTCATTGTGAAGTTATCAAATGTTTATTTGTAGGACAAAATACCTTCACTGTGGAGAAAAATCATTTGCAAGTTATCAGTTTTCTACAACTTCTACACCTTTAGAATTGTAAAATAATCCAGCCAACAGAAAGACAAAAAAATATGTACATTCCTATAGAAACAGATAATACCCATATGGTCCCTCCAGTTCGGTTCAGTCGCTCTGTTGTGTCTGACTCTTTGTGACCTCAAGAATCACAGCACGCCAGGCCTCCCTGTCCATCACCAGTCCCAGAGTTCACTCAGACTCATGCGCATCGAGTCAGTGATGCCATCCAGCCATCTCATCCTTGGTCATCCCCTTCTCCTCCTGCCCCCAATCCCTCCCAGCATCAGAGTCTTTTCCAATGAGTCAGCTCTTCACTTCAGTATTCTTGCCTTGAGAACTCCATGAACAGTATGAAAAGGCAAAATGATAGGATACCAAAAGAGAAACTCCCCAGGTTGGTAGGTACCCAATATGCTACTGGAGATCAGTGGAGAAATAACTCCAGACAGAATAAAGGGATAGAGCCAAGCCAAAAACAATACCCAGTTATGGATGTGACTGGTGATAGAAGCATTATTCGATGCTGTAAGAACAGTATTGCATAGGAACCTGGAATGTCAGGTCCATGAATCAAGGCAAATTGGAAGTGGTCAAACAAGAGATGGCAAGGGTGAACGTCGACATTCTAGGAATCAGCGAACTAAAATGGACTGGAATGGGTGAATTTAACTCAGATGACTATTATATCTACTACTGTGGGCAGGAATCCCTCAGAAGAAATGGAGTAGCCATCATGGTCAACAAAAGAGTCCGAAATGCAGTACTTGGATGCAATCTCAAAAATGACAGAATGATCTCTGTTCGTCTCCAAGGCAAACCATTCAATA